>JAZKJV010001342.1:1423950-1463422 GCA_037367405.1 Ottelia alismoides | reverse complement strand
TGGATTTTGATATACAAAGGAATAATCTTCATGATGGCGAGAAGAGCTATATTACTTATGTTATGATCAATGTCGTCCAGACATTAGACATTGATAGCAATAATAAAATATTGTCATGTAATGATAACCAACGAAATAAGAAGGTTGAGTTGGGAGACTCAAATAAACTATGAACTACGACAAAAAGCTAAGGAGGAATTTAATGTAACATGGTTATCGTTTTACGTGCAAGGAATCGGGAGCATCATCATCTACCTTATTATACCTTATTATTGATAGATACTTATGAAAGAATGAAAAAAAAGGAAAAGAAAAGTTGGGTTAATGAATGTGGGAACATGAACATAGATATAGAGTGGATAATTAAGATAAAAATCCTAAACTTATGTTCTTTTCTACTAGATTTTATGGTCAATAATTTTTTATCTATTCTTTATATTAGATATTTATTTGCATCCATTCTCAATCACTGCCATTCATATTTTTTTTTCATATGAATCTTGGGTACAAGCCCTCTTATTGTCATCCTCTCTTTTCTCTTGAAAGCCAACTGTTAAATCCTCAAAATAATAAATACGATTGTAACTTGTAAAGTTGTAAATTATATTCGATTATTCCCCTCCCAATTCCCTCTCCCTATCATTTCACTCTTAACCGCCAATATTCCTCTTAGTTGTAAAGCCCTCTGTCTCAGTCCATTTCGTCTCGCCCCCTCCTGCACAATGTTGTCCCCTTTCAGCATTAACACCAACACCATTCCCCTGCAATATAGTCTCCCATTCATAAAAGATTGTCCTTTCCCACATGATACTATATGTCCTCAACCTCATGCCACTCGTCTAATCTCTGTTAAAAGAAACTAGATTTAATATAGCTATTTGCTAATTTTGTTTGTTATTCTTATCCCTTTTGGTTTTTACTTTTTTTTCCTATTTACAACCTTATCCCAAAGACGAACTACATACTCTGATGTACCCCACCCATCTAAGAATAAATAAGAACTATTTGAATTCATTTTCTTTGTAAATTTGACATATGATATTGATTCATATTTTTTAAAAAATGCATATTTTGACTATATGTGTAATCTTGCAAATAAATTCCATTTCAAGTCCATTTTAAATGAGAGGCATGCTGCCCAAATGGTGGGCTATATTTAAGTTAGTTTTGTCTTGGATACTTAACCAAGTATGACTGTTCTGGGATTCTTGTCTGTTAATGATATATTATAGGAGCGGTTTGGTCTTGACATAGCTTAACATTCTAAATTAATCATGGACTTCATCAATATCCAACAACCACAAAGATCACACTTTTGTTGTCTAACTTATCTTTGTATCCTTATTTGGTAGCCTTATTTGAGTTCTTTGTTGGAAATAAAATGCAAAAAAACTAATACACTATATGTAGAAAGAAACTTAAATTCCAAATTGAATATAACATTTTAGTTTGATTGTGTTATCTTCAACTTTTCATAATAGAGTATGAAGGTTTTCAATTTTAATTTGATTGTGTGGTCAAATATTCTTTATTTACATCTATCCATATTATTGATTTTTGAGTCATAAATGAAATGGTGTAGGTAGTTTGCTATCGAGTACAAATATGAGAGTAAACTATTGGGTGGAAAATGTAAGTGTATAAAATACGATCCAATCCGTAATCCGATGCATCACTAGATTGGATTGGATTAAAATGTGATGAATTGGATTTGAAAAAATATTAAAATCCATTAACGTTAAGTTGGAGACTGATTAAGCTAAAATTCAATCCAATCAGATCCATATGTACCCCTAACTAGTTACATATTCATTTTATTTTGAATTCTGAATATCCATATTTGGTTAATTTTATTTGAATTCGAAAAGTTAATTGATGTTTTAAACTTTATATAGAGTATTTTTGTATAAAGAATGTTATAATTTAAAGATTTTATTTTGTAATTATATTTTTAATATACATTATTAAGATAAGTTAAAAAATTATATCAAGGAAAATATGCATAAAAAATATAAATGTATAAAATATCTACTATCCATAAAAAATATAAATGTATAAAAATATCTACTCTTTACATCATTATACATATTTTACAGTTTTAATTTACCCTTTATGATGAAAAATATATAAATAAAAAATAATTATATGAGGACTATTAATGTGATAATATATTATTGGAAAAAAGGTGTACACATTATGATGGTTCTTGCATGTTGAAGCAATATAAGATCAATCTCGTTTAGAAAATAATTACAAAGTAATTCTATTATTTGAAAATGAGAATAACAAGAAACAACTTCGTAAGATAAAATCACTCTATTCATCGTGATGATCATTGATATCTAAAAATTATAGATAAGGTTCGCATGTAATTTTGATATACAAAAGAACAATCAACATGATGGCGAGAAGATCTTATATATTACTTATGCGATGATCAATATCGTCTAGACAATTATAGCCATAATAGAATATTGCCATGTAATGATAACCAACGAAACAAGAACGTCGAGTTGGGATTCTCGAATAAGCTACGAACTATGACAAATACATATGAGAAACTTGATGTGACAGAATCATGACAGATACAGATGAGAAACTTGATGTGATACAGCTATCGTTTTACGTACAATAACTTGGTAGCACCGTCATGTAACCTATTATTGATAAATATTTCAGAAATAATGAAAAGTGTAAGGGAAAAGATGGGTTAAGGAATGTGTGAACATGAACATAAATATAGTGGGGAGAATTAGAATAAAAATCCTAAACTTGTTTTCTTTTCTTCTAGATTTTTTATATTGGATATTAAGTCTTTAACCGATAGGACGATACATGCATACCTAGATACATGCATACCTAGATACATGTGTGTATGTACGTATATGAATGTATTAAATATCGATGCACATCAAATTATTATAGAATGAATTGATGTTAATTTATATTCATTTGTTTTATATCGAACACGATTTTTTTAAAAAAAAATGATCGAAAGAAATCCAATAGAATTCGAATAATTCAACTAACAACAATACCAACCAATATCTCATCTTTTTGAAAACATCAATTTTATTTTTCTAGACATTATTCAATGATTATCATATCATGTCCCTTATAAAATTATGTAATGACCATGTATCCTAATATTAAATTGTAATTTTCCATAATATTATTGTATCTTAAATAGAAACCCTCGATATTATATAATTCATGTTTAGCCCCTTCATAACAATTTTTGACAACAACAACAACAAAGCATTTCCTACATTAAGTAGGATCAGCTACATGGATTCTTTGCCTCCATTTAGATCTAAAAACTTAAGACCCCTTTCATATAATCTCATTCCAACACTTCTTGGGCCTTCCTTGCACTCTCTTAGCCGGCTCAATATCCCAAAATCTGCATCTCCTAACCGATCCATCAGTCGTCCTCCTTTGAAATGGCCAAACCACCTTAAGCAGTTTTCTCGCATCTTATCCCCGATCGGAGCTACACCAACTTTTCTTCTGATTGCATCATTCCAAATCCGATCTTTACGTGTATGCCCACACATCCATCTTAGAATTTTTATTTCTGTTATTATCATTTTTTGCACGTGTCCATGGTTCGCATGTCAACATTCAGATCCGTAGAGTATAGCAGGTCTCACGGTTGCTTTGTAAAACTTTCCTTTGATTTTCAAATGAATTTCTTATCCATAGAACAATAGAGGCTCCTCTCCACTTTAACCAACCCGCATCTATTCTATGAGTAACATCTCCATCAATTTCCTGTAGATCCCAAGTATCTAATAGAATTTTTCTTCTGAATGTTATCGTCACCAATCTTTACCTCGATTCCTTCACCGTTGCTTCCATCAAAAGTGCACTCCATATATTTAGTCTTGGCCCTACTTATATGAAAACCTTTAATCTCTAATGTATATCTATATACCTCAAGGTGATCATTTATACATCTCTAGTTTCATCAATCAACACAATATCATCAATGAATAACATACACCAAGGTATCTCATTGGACGTGACTAGTTAACTTGTCTATGATCAAAGTAAAAATAGAATGGACTCAAAGCTGAACCTTGATGCAGACCAGTGTTGATGTCAAAATAGTCAGTCTTCCCAGATTGGATCCTTACACAAGATGAAGCCCTATCATGCATATTCTTTATGAGGTTAATGTATTGGACATGTACTTGTCTCTTCTCCAAAACTCTCCACAATATCTCCCGTATGGCAATCATAAGACATCCAAATCAATAAAAATTATATGAAGGTTCTTCCTTTTAGCTATATAAATATCCATTATTCTCCTCAGTAAGCGGATGACTTCAATAGTTGAGTGACCTGACATGCATCAGAATTGATTTTCTTTCACTTTGGAAACTTACCTCAACCTTATTTCGATCACGCGTTCCCAAATTTTCATAGTATGACTCTTCAGCTTGATTTCTCTGTACTTCGAATTTTGAATGTCTCCTTTGTTCTTATAAAGAGGCACCACGATGCTTCGCCATCATTCTTCAGGCATTCTCTTACTTCGCCAAATAACATTGAATAAATTTGCAAGTCAAGTCAAACTATGCTCATCTAGAACTCTCCATACTATATAGGAATGTTATCAGATCCTACAACTTTCCCAAGTTTCATAACCTTCAAAGCCTCGTCTACTTCCTTCAAGTGTATTCGTCTATAGTTTGCACGATTCAAGTCTAGATCTCTAAAGTGATCTCTCTATTTCATTCCCCGATGAAAATCTTTTGGAAATACCGCTTCCATCTAGTCTTTACATCATTCTGAGTAACAAGCATGTGCCTTTCTCATCCTTAATGAATCTCACTTGATAAAGGTCTTTAGTATTTTTTCTCTTACTTTAGCCAATCTGAATATATCCTTCTAGCTCTCCTTAGAGTCGAAATTTTTTTACAAAACTTAGTAAACTTTTGACAAAATCAAATATTACCAGCCGAGAATTATTGCACCAGCCCTTCGTAACAATATTATGTGAGATTATTGCAATATGGAATATGACGTCTATAATATATACTAATACCGAGTTTTTCCTTCTCCCCTTCCTCTCCTTGCCACGTGTCATTCCTCTTTTCTTCCATTCTCTCCCTCTCCGACTCCCGTGCCCAGATCTCTCTCCATCCCTTTACTCCTCCCTCTCTCCATCTCATCTTACACGTACTCACACACACTCTCTCTTTTTCTTTCTCTCTCTACTCACTATCTCCCTCTTTCTCTCTCTTTCCACTCACTCTCTCCCCTCTCTCCACTACGATCTCTCTCCTCTCCACTACTCTTCTTGAGTTATTTCTCATATAGGCCATGGGGGCCAAAATAATACCCAAAATGGGTATGGATGAAAATTTTTGCCCAGAATAGGTATTAATCGGCAAATGGTTTGCCGTGGGAGTGCATGTACGACAAATCATTTGCCGTTTGCATTCACTTCGCAGTTCTGCCGACTTGCTCGTCATTCTTCCCCTGCAACCTCGACGACTTCGTCTGCCCTCACCGTCACCGAGAACTCTACCTTCTACCTCCGCGAAGGGAAATCCACACCCCAAGTTCGGCCCTCACGACGGGTGTGGACCTTGTCATCCTTGACGACTCCTCGCAGTAGGCATGATCATTATCAGCCTCGCAGCGGTAGACCTCGAGCTTCTCGTACTACAAAAAAATGAGCTATAGTGAATGTTTTTTCAAAATCCATCACTAAATTAGCCGTTGTTAAATATATAACGACGATATTATTCGTTGCGAAATGATTTTTCGTACTCAAAATTAGCGATGAATATCATGTGTCGTTATATCATTAGCAATGGTCCACCTAGCGACGCTTATTCGTTGATATTGTTCAAACCTCTAATTAATCGTCGCTAAATTTTAAACTAAAAAAATAGTGACGATTAGTTGATATTGTGAAAAATAACAACGGATAAATGTCGTTATATGGATCACTGTTAATGATATAACGACATATATGATATTCGTTACTAATTATGAGTACGAAAACTCATTTCGCAACGAATAATATCGTCGTTATATATTTAACAACGGCTAATTTAGTGATGGATTTTGAAAAAACCGTCACTATAACTCATTTTTTTTGTAGTACGAGAAGCTCGAGGTCTACCGCTGCGAGGCTGACAATGATCATCATGCCCACTGCGGGGAGTCATCAAGGATGACAAGATTCGCACCTGTCGTGAGGGCCGAACTTGGGGCGTGGATTTCCCTTCGCGGAGGTAGAAGGTAGAGTCCTCGGCGACGGTGAGGGCGGACGAAGTCGTCGAGGTTGCAGGGGCACAAGGACAGGCAAGTCGGCAGAATTGCGAAGTGAATGCAAACAACAAATGCTTTGCCGTACGTGCACTCCCACGACAAACCATTTGCCGATTAATACCTATTCTGGGCAAAATTTTTCATCCATACCCATTTTGGGTATTATTTTGGCCCCAATGGCCTATATGAGAAATAACTCACTCTTCTTGCTCTTTCTCTCTCAAACTCTTCCTTTTTTCTCTCTCTCCACTCACTCTCTCCCTTTCTCTCTCTCTCTCTCCATTTTTCTTCTCTCTCTTTCTTAAATGGCGTACCATCTCTCTCTCCCCCTCTCCTCTTTTTCTAATGTGTTAAATTAAAAATTATAAATATAATATTTTCCTTATATTTATTATATTAATATTTATAGACATATCTATTATATTTATTAAATTAAAAATTGCAATATCATATTTTTCCTTTATATTTATTATATCAATATTTATATATACAAATTTGTTTATGTCATTTATTTGTACTCAATAACCAATTTTATGAACTTTCGTGAAAATGATAACAATATAATTTTATTTATATTAATAATTTATTACTAATAACTATTGAAAAGTCTAAAATGATACGATAACTCTCTCCTCTTTCTCTCTCAATTATTTTAGAGTTATATATTTTTTCCAAACTTAATAATTTACTCAAATTCAAATTTTGTAATCAATATAGGTAAAATCTCACGTAGATATTTTGTTATTGTTCTAAAATAAATACATCACTTTCTATCTCTCTTTTTACCCACTCTCCCCTCTTTCTCTCTCCATTATTTCAAAGTTACAATTATTTTCTAAATTTAATAGTTTATTCAAATTCAAATTTTATAATCAACGTGGGTAAAAACTCATGTAGATAGTTATTGTTGTACTAAAATAAAATTATATTTATATGTGATGTTAAAATTGTGAAATACAATATTGACTAAAATTAATTTAAAACAAACTTAATTGTGAAATACAATACTAATTAAAAATGAGGAAAGGGAGCCTACTTTGTGAAGTAGGTAACTTACCTACTTCACATTTCACTTTTTGCAAATTTTTTTATTTTTTTTCAAAAATGCCACCATGTGTTTTCATAATTATATCCCTCTAATATGTCATTCAAATTTTGTCAGAAACAGAGGCTCCTACGACCTCCATCCAGACAGTTATTTTTAACGGTCACAGATTTGCTGTATTTTACATGTTCTGGATGAAGGCCGTAGGAGTCTCTGATGAAATTTAAATGACATATTAGAAGGATATAATTACGAAAATCCACGGTGGCATTTTTCAAAAAAATAAAAAAAAATTGCAAAAAGTGAAATGTGAAGTAGGTAAGTTACCTACTTCACAAAGTAGGCTCCCTTTCCTCATTAAAAATAATTTAAAATAAACTTAAATTTGCAGATATAAATCTTATAATAAAGCAATAGAAAATATAATTCGAAAATAATTTCAAATTGATGCTTACATTATTATGTAGTACAAATAATTCAATAAATAATAAAAATAAATATTAACTTATGAATATGATAATAATAGAATTATACTTATATCAATAGTTTATTAATAAAAAAAATTAAAGAATAATCTAAAATTATATAATAGCAATTTTTTTGAAATGTAATACATACATAATTTTTTTTCCGCATCTCTTTGAAATTAGTGACATATAAATATTAGACTTCATTTTAATTATATCCATCTATCAAATGGATTTGAAATCTTTTCACATTATTTCTTAGACATTTTATATATCTATGGTTTACTAAAGTATATTTTAGTAATCATAGATCAATTAATTAATGTATAAATAATAACTTAATTAAAATTAATATCGAATATATAAAATATATCAAGAAAAATGAATGAATATTTTTGTCATACGATTAATTATTGTATAAATAATAACTTAATTAAAACTAATATCTAATATATAAAATATATCAAGAAAGAATGAATATTTTATCATAATAATTTCAATAAAAGTATAAATTCATATAACAATTTAATCCATTGACACTTTTAGTAAAATCTATTTAAAATTTTTAATCAAATGTATAAATTTGTTAACATAATAGTTTATAAATATACAAGTTATATGAATTTTTCTTATAAAAAATTAGTTATTTAGTAACTTTTTCTGTTATTTTATTATTTCTCTCTCGAACAATTCTTATGTAAATTGTTAGCTTCACTTTTTGACTTGATGCATATTCACACTTTCTTGCAGCAATTATTTGCTTCCCAAAAAAATTACTTAAACTACACTTATGAGTTCAATACTGTTTAATTTTAAAAATCAACACCTACATCTTCATTTTTACTAATTACATTATTAAATTTATTTATCATTAAATTTTGTAGTATTTATTAAAGTTCTCCATTACCATCTGATCCCGTCGCGAAGCGCGGGTATGCACCCTAGTTATTTATATATCCCCGCAAAGATGCATTCGCATTGACCGTCCTATTAACGTTTTATATTACACATATATAGGGATGCTAATTGAACTGAATCATTTGAATTCGATTAGGATTTGTTCGATAAAAATTCGAAAAAAGTTCAATTCAAAACCAAAGGAATTGAATTTGAATTGAACTTGTGAATTCGATTCCCAAATGAATCGAATCTGAATTAACCTGCATTCATTCGATAACAATTCAATTCGATTCGGTATTTAAATACATACATAAGTGTATATATGTGTCCATGTATTTATACACGCACACACACATACACACTACATACATATACATGCATATAATATATACATATTTACATACCTACATGTAACAACCACTCTGGGTTGATTATGATCTTTTCTGAATATTCTTGTACAAGGAAATATAGCGTAATTATATCATAAGGCTGACATGTGTAAGTAAATAAACACGGAAAAGAATATATGAATATGTATTAAAAAATTTACTACATTTAGTTTACATCGAAAGATTTAGCATTTGCATTATATCACTAAACATAACATGTGCAAGCAACTAAAGATACTCTCAAACCATCTTACTACAATGATTAAGCGGTTAATTTTAAACTTCTAATTATATCTAGGCTTCATTGATATGATTATCATATGCAACATTCACCACTATGATTTCCATACTCCTACGATACACCGACATGAATTATCAATGTGTGACGTGTATATGCAACATTAGCCCCCCTGATGAGAAGCAATCTCTTTCCTTTCCTCCTTATAACTAAACTCAAGTCGTTTGACTGCAAAATATGTTATGAATTAGAGATGTGGGTCATTCATGCATCGATTATATACAACATCTAAGTCAGTGTCTTTACTTCTTATTTTAGCCTAGTGACGGTAGCTTAGATATGAGTTACTTTGTAGAAGTACAATAATCAATCTTAGCATTCTATTCAGAAATTTTGAGACATTAAGTGAATACAAAACGCTCTAAACTATACCCAATTTAACATGCATATATGTATGTATAATCCTATTAGTTAAAGACTAAATATTGAATGTAAAAAAGAGTAAAAAATACTAGTTATAAAATCTAATAGTAAAAATCAAATGTTAATATTGTTATTCTAAATCCTCGCCGGCTCATCCACACATTTATTTTCATGTTCCCACATTCCTCGCACTGCCTTTTCCATTCCCTTTCATTATCTACCAAAGATCACAAAAGCCCATGGTAGATTATGTGGTCTTTCTCCTAGCACGTGAAAATGATGGTTTTTCTACTTTGAGTTCCTCCTTAACATTTGTTATAGTTCGAAATTTATCAAGACATATCTCATTTTCTTTTTCGTTGCTTTGATTTTCCTTGCATGGTAATCTATGATGATTATCATTGTCAAGGAGAAATTCATTACCACATGAATAATATACAAGTTCTTCTCACCATGATGTAAATTGTTCCTTTGGACATCAAAAATTCGTATATTTTACTTTCATGGCTTAGTTTTTTGATATTGAAGATCCTTACGCTTAATGAAGAGGTTTTATCTTTCTACGTAATTTTATTACAATTCTCATTATTTAAAATAATAATATTAATTTGTATCAACTTTCTATATAAGTTTGATCTTATATTGCTTTAACATGCGATGGTAATTATAATGTTTTCATCTTTTTTGTCAATGATATTCTCGTATAGTTATATTTTATGTATATATTCCTTCATCATAGAAAAAAGAGTATATTTAGATTGTAAGGACACATAATAATTATAAAAATTAGGTACTTTTATTCATTGTAGTGTATTTGGTTTCATATTTCCCTTGATTTTATAGTTTTTTCAACCTATTTTAGTAATATATTTTTAAAATTAGAATCATACAATAAAAAATTAAATTATATTATTATTTATATAATATTATTTATATAACCTCTAATGACATTTCAAATTCAAAATAAAATGAATCGAATTTGAATATTCGAAACTCAAAATGAATTGAATCTGAATTTAAGCTAGTAAATTCCTTTGAAATTCGATTCGAGTTCGGATTCGAAACTTTTATAATGAATTGAATCAGAATCCTGGTGGAATCGAAGGTATTCAATTCGATTAGCACCCCTACACATATACCCTTAAATGTAGTTTTTTTCACATTTGGACCTATAAGTATCATAACTGGATTTCTTGCATTGATGATTAATTAATGTTTTACATATCTTGTATCTATTCCTTTAGCATCAATGTTCTTTGTGACGTGATAAATAAGAGGGTGGGAAAGCTTTTAAATGATTTTCTAAATTTATGGTAGAAAATTTTGAACATGATTAATAATTTTGTATTATGATTTTGAATTTGTTCAAAAGTATACTAACTTTCAACTTTAAGATTCAATGTCGACATAAAGGAGTCACGGAAGGAAGCACGCATTGGAGAGAAAAAAATACGAATAAATTCCTCTTTGTTATATTTCGAAAACGGGGCTCATAATTAGGAATCGAGGCATAGATGGGTACCTTTTTGTAATTTACTCAAGTAAATTACAAAAAAGGATCACAACTATGACTCTATTCTCATCTGCATGCATCATTTTTGGAATCTAACAAAGAGAATATTAAACTTTCAACTTTAGAGTTCGACGTCAACAAAAAGGGTCGTGTAAGCTTATGAAAATATGTATTTGAGATTAGGACAAGGTTGGATA
This sequence comes from Ottelia alismoides, assembly GCA_037367405.1. NCBI lineage: Eukaryota > Viridiplantae > Streptophyta > Magnoliopsida > Alismatales > Hydrocharitaceae > Ottelia > Ottelia alismoides. The sequence continues at coordinate 1,451,959 of JAZKJV010001342.1, read as the reverse complement.
TCTCTTTGTTATATTTCTAAAAATGAGGCTCATAATTGAGAGTCAGTGGGGACTTCTTTTGTAATTTATCCAACTTAAAATCTTTAAGGCATGTCTTGCATAGTTATGTTAAATATGTGCTATTTTTTTTTACAAAAAAATGCTGCCTTTTAGTCACCCTATGTTTGGGGTAAAATAGAATAATATGAACGTCTTGATAAACAGATAAAAACATCCGTTTTGATATTATATAGTTTCAAAAGAATGGGTTATCAGCATTATATATTATCTATATTTTCACCCTGGATTTTTCAATCACTTCCCATGTAAACTTTGTCAATTACCCGCTACTCCTTGTATACTTCTTATTTATCCTATGAGACTTGCCAACATAGTCCATCTTAGACCACAACCATGCCGTCAATTTAATATTATTTAAGTCAACTTGCGATAATCTCAAGTAAATTTTACCATAGGAAAAATCTGACGATGGATCTTCCACCTCTATCTCTCCTTCCATAATTTCATATGCCTCTTCTTGTATAAGTACTTGTTCTCGAAGCATACTACGCTGATGCTCACATGGATTGGGCATGCCACCATCGAGCAAGAGTGGTGCATCACATCCGATCCTTTTTACGGGTGGTCGTTGGATGCAAGCAGATCAGTAGGAGTGGAGAGGGCACGACAAAGGTGGGAAGGGAATGGGGGCAATACAGAGGTAGAGAGAGGCAATGGAGGTGGCTTGAGGGTGAAGATAGTGCTGGGTAGATGAGGTGGTGAGGGAAAGGGGGGAGCAGTGGGGTCGGTGCTGGGGAGGGAACGCAAGGGCAGGGAGGAATGATATCAAAGGGGAGGAGTGACATTGGGAGGAGGGGGCGGAGGAGTCGTTAGGGAGGGGCTTGGAGGAAGAAGGGTACACATTTATAAATTTAATGACAAAAAGGGTAAAGTTGATATTTTTTGATTTGATATTCTGTGGATTCTCAATTAAGTGTCGTATTTTTCAAATGTAACAGAGAGGAGTCCCAACTTTCAGCTTTAAGGCTTAACATTGACATAAAGGGGTTGCAAAAGCTTACTGTATTTGAAACACAAAAATAAGATTAGACCCTCTTGTTACATTTGACAAATAAGCCTCCTTATCAGAACACCACGCTAGTTGGGTCTCTTTTTTTAATTTACCCTAAAATTATTCAAAAGCAACCCTCAAGCGTAAATAAATAAAGAGTGCCATGCATGTATATAAATAAATGATCCCCAATGTTTATGAACATGAGGTTTTGTTTCTGAATCATTTCCATACAAACTACGTGCACATAGCATAGGGTTCCACACTAGCATCCAATCATATATGAAATGTATATGTCAAACATCAATTTTTCAGTTGTTTGGACGGAATGCATCTGCAATAAAAAGATGCATATATACTCCAGAAGTACAAAAACTAATATCGCCAGTGACAACGCTGAACTAGACATGAAAAGATGCATAACCATACCTTTATAATAAGTCTACGGAGAAGTTGAAACCATCCATATTTACCAACGTTTCTATAATCAAAGTAACGTCCATCACTAAACTTTTACAAGGAACAGACAGGCGTTTTTGTTCCCTCAGCACAACACTGTCGATTTTCTACAGCCGAATATACAACCAGAAACATCTGCAGCATAATCATCAATGAGCGTCCATACATTCCCACAATTTTGTTGATTTTGCAACCTTACTGTTTAAGGCATGAAGTTTATGCCCGAGAATGTTATGACCTCAGATGCAGTATGTCGGAACCACATCAGGCCTGTAGATGAAAGGCCTCACTGTGTGAGAATGGCCAGACGGGAGGTCATAACTGAATTTCATTGCTGAGTGGCCCTTTCCACGACGTGTGCAGTGCTGGTGGAAGCTGCTGATCGACCTTGCCAGGCATGATGCCCACCTCTCGCTCTCTGGCATAGTCTCGGCGATCGTGTAGGTCCCTTTAGAGTTCGTGAAAGCCTGATAGTTAATTACTTCCCCCGACTTCGTGATGCACAGAACTGCTACCTCAGCACCTGGGCAGGGAAATAATGACGATAAGCAAGGGACGCAATTAAGAAGTTTAAACCCATTTCAATGATATATGAAACACGAAGTAATTACGACAAAAAAATTAGTTGACTAATTTCCCATATACATGTGGTTTTTTAGGTGAACAAACTTCCCTACTAACACATTGCCCAGACACAAACAGAATGAGCAAAGAATAAGGTTATCAGACATCCTACTTTCGAAGCTGTTCATGAGATTAAGTTCAAAAGATGGAAGGAAACTTATCGAGAAGGACATTCTAATCCACAGGCAGCTGCTTCTTGCTCCTGTATGAATTTCGAGTCCTAGGATAGAGCCCCTTCTTGGCCTTGGTACCCTCCTAGGAGTGCATTTTCATAATTACCCTCCAAGTCCAAGGGATTCGAAAGCAGCACTGATTACCATCCAAGTCCAAGGGATCGAGAGAAGGTATTGAAAGCATGGAGACTGTTATTGAATAATTTTCAATGACGGAAAAGCAGCATTTTCTGAGTGTGCACAGTCCACCTCATTTACTGAAGAAGAGATGTATGAGGGGGATCAGCCCCATGACAGCAACACAAACGGGTTTCGCTCATTATAGCCTTATAGTACTTGACCAAACATCTCAAGACACGAGTTGACCACAACTATGCAGCATAGACAATGGAACTCCTTTGCTTTCTTCGTGTTCTATGAAATCAGAACTTACCTAAACTAAGATTTCAGAATGCAGCAATGTCCTAGCTTGGTCAGGAAAACAGGTCCAAGGGAAATAAACAAAAGCAAGGACACCCCTCAATCCTCCTAAGTACCACACACATAGGGTTGACTCCCTAGAAATCAATGAATGCTTCACAACCTCGACATTAGGTAGTTCCACCATGCTTCATCGTCTGATGAGTGATGGGAAAGGTACATAAGCAACCGTCACAGGGACTAGGGAATCAGAAAGGCACACTTTACGCAAGAATTCCAACTCATTGCCACTCCAATGGCATCGCATCCTCCAACACCACTCAACCGGTGTCACCTCCACGGCTCCACCGTGTCCTTCCAGCTTTACGGCCTCCTGCTTCTCATCGTGCATGATTTTTTTTTAGTTTTAGGTTTATTACTTTTTAAACTTTAAATGTTGGCTATTTACTTATTAGACAACCTTAGTGGACATCTATATGTTGTGTTTCAAATAATCGAGTAAACAAAAGCTAAATCGATTGGGTCCTTCACTCCTTCACAACTTTTTTCATGCCAGTTTAAACACAAGCTATAAAAATTAGTATCGTCACCAATCATACCTACCATGTCCAATTTATTAGCAAACATTGTTATGAAATGTACATCAGCACAGTCAATCTTACCGACCGTGTGTGTTGTGATTCTTGTGAACGTGTGAGTGATCTTGAATAAGTTATTGTTATAGATATGAAGAAGAAAGATAAAACAAGTGGGGTGAAGATCTGATCCAAGATGGAACTATTGCATTGATCTTCAAATGGACGAACATCACAAAGGAAAGGCTATCTATATCGTGAAAGCATTTTTTGTAAGATGAATATCATCGATAGGATCAAAAAGTTAAAGATCATCTTGCAAGAACATGCAAAAATGTGAGAGCTTGTCCAAATGTTCCAATTGAGGTTCAACAAGAAATAAAACTTTACATGGAAAGTAAAGGTGACGAGAAGAGAAGATTTGAAAAAATAAAAGAGGTTTGCCGAGTTAGGATGCAAGGCCACTGAGATGCGATGAAATAAACCATCACAAAATGCAATAACAGATTCAAATGGTATCAAGCAAGCTCGAGGACCAATGGATTTTTTGTTACACAAATGAGGTAGTGGCATAAGTACTTCAGATCCTCTAACACAAAAGATCACATTGAATGCGAGTCGAAAAAAGACCAGAGAAGAGGATATGTAGGAGCTTTGATGATTTTTTTGAAAATAAAATGTCATTCAATGTAGCTAATAGTCTTTCATATTCAACGACGATGATGACAATGAATGGTGTATGTGTATAGGGACAAGAATTCAAACCAAGACTATGCACGAATTACGATTATGTATTTTAATAGAAAAAGAGGCCATTGTCACCATTATTGAAGAATCTGTTGGACATGCAAGCCCACAGTGAGTCATTATGCAATAATTGTTATTGCAATCTACTCCTTAATCTGAAATGAAGAATAACTAATTTGCATAATAGGTCCCTTAGTACAATTAGAGTTATGTACCATGGCTATCTTAATGGTCATAAAGTTGTTGATTCAATTGTTGAGTCATAGAGGCCGGTGCTTGGATGAATATCTAAAGAGTTAGATTGAGGACTCATCAAGCATCGTCAAGTGATTATTAAGAGAGGATCTCCGGCTTGAGAAGAAGATGGCAATTCCCCTCTAAAGGTTGATATCTAACCGACCTCTTGATGCAGGTCCTCCGAGATTTAACGAGATCGAGATAGCCAAGACCTATGTCGTATACTATCACGATATAGGTGTGCATCCTCTGATCGGAGATAGATGTATTACTATATGTCTGAGTATGTGCATTTGGTAGATCGATAGGTTGATGGCCTAAACAACGTCTATACACCAAAGAGCTGGTGTGCATATAAGTGCATGAGTAATACGATCTCTCAAAGGGATCATACAAGTTCAATTGAGAACCGGAAGACATGAGCTCACTCATGAGGTATTAGGACTGATCAAATTCCATGCATGTTCGTCTTGCTTGGGAAGCATGACAAGAATTTGTAGGTATGATATATGCTTTTGGAAAGCATATGATCGATACAATTCTCAATGACCGAATGAGAATCTTAATGATAATACCTTGGAGGTGACAGTCCAAAAGAGATCTAAAACTTCGGGTTTATTCTAAGTCTCCCAATATGCAGAATGTGAAGGTATTAGGAATACCCGAAAGTGATGTAATCATAAACGGTTGTATAATCATGACACTTCCATACCGAGGGAGTGATGAAACAAGTATGGATTTTAGTGACCCCTCTCAGTAGAGAAGTAATCTAATCTCAGTCCAAATATTGGACATTGATCTGAATGTGATTCAAATGCAATTAGGAGATTAGATCTACGGCTTTGATTCAAATGCAATTAGGAGGTCCTTAAGATATAGACTTGAGATTTGATATCAACATCCAAGTCACTATATATGGAACGTATAATCGCCATGCCCTTTTCTCCAAGTATCCGGGAGAAAGCGCATTATTCTTGAAAGAGTTCAAGAATAATTCATTGTTAATATATCCAAGCATTGAGAAATGGATGATTAAATGTGATTTAATTATCATAAATAATATGGACAAGATTCGTATTATTTGAATGCATGAGAATTGAGATCTTAGATAATTAAATGTGATTTAATTAACAAGGATATGGATAATGTGGATCATGGAAGGTCGTATCACGATATATCGGCGATATATCGCCGATATATTGGTATCGACGGGTCAGGGATATCGATATTACTATGAATATCTAAATACCGGGTGTCGGCGATATATCGCCGATATATCGTTTGTCGCTGATATATCGCCGACACTTGGCATATTCGAAATTGAGGGTGCCTCGTTTCGATTATAGAAATGTCATCACCTCATTTCGCCCACACCAAAATTTGAAGCTCCCAAGCTCCTTTCTTCCATCTCCATTGCATTTTGAGATATGATACTATGATCTTCACTTAATTAGTGAATACAATTTCAAAATTTGTTAGGGCTTTTGTTCTTGATGGTTATTTGATCCATAATCATCTTTTTTTGTAAAATTTGGAATGAGTATAGTTGGATTACATGTTTTAGCCTTAGGAAACAATATTACATGTTGATTTTTGTTAAGTCTTGTTGTGTAATTAATTAAATCCGAAAATAGTAGAAATAATACTTCAAATTATTGAGTAATTTGGTGTTGAATTTTGGGGCTTTTGTTTTTTTTTTGGGTTTATTAGGTGATGTTATGGTAGGATGGACTTGGATCTCATGATTTAGCCTTAGTTAAAAAAATTTTTATGGTGATTTATGTTACGCAAATTGGGGTAATTTATTAAATCCGAAAATAGAAGAAATAATTCGTTAAATTATTGAGTAATTTGGTGTTGAATTTCGAGGCTTTTGGTTTTTTTGGGTTTATTAGGTGATGTTATGGTAGGATGGACTTGGATCTCTTGATTTAGCCTTAGTTAAAAATTTTTCATGGTGATTTATGTTAGGTAAATTGAAATAATTTATTAAATCCGAAAATAGAAGAAATAATTCATCAAATTATTGAGTAATTTGGTGTTGAATTTTGGGGCTTTTGGTTTTTTTGGGTTTATTAGGTGATGTTATAGTAGGATGGACTTGGATCTCATGATTTAGCCTTTGCTAAAATATTTCATGGTGATTTATGTTAGGTAAATTGGGGTAATTTATTAAATCCGAAAATAGTTGAAATAATACTTCAAATTATTGAGTAATTTGATGTTGAATTTTGGGGCTTTTGGTTTTTTGGGTTTATTAGGTGATATTATGGTAGGATGGAATTGGATCTCATGATTTAGTCTTAGTTAATTTTTTTTCATGATGACTTATGTTAGGTAAATTGGGTAATTTATTAAATCCGAGAATAGAAGAAATAATTCGTCAAATTATTGAGTAATTTGGTGTTGAATTTTGGGGCTTTTGATTTTTTGGGGTTTATTATGTGATGTTATGGTAGGATGGACTTGGATCTCATGATTTAGACTTAGTTAAAAAATTTTCATGGTGATTTATGTTAGGTAAATTGGGGTAATTTATTAAATCCGAAAATAGTAGAAATAATTCTTCAAATTATTGAGTAATTTGGTGTTGAATTTTGGGGCTTTTGATTTTTGGGGGTTTATTAGGTGATGTTATGGTGGGTGAACTTGGATCTCATGATTTAGCCTTAGTTAAAATTTTTTCATGATGATTTATGTTAGGTAAATTGGGTAATTTATTAAATCCGAAAAAAAAGAAATAATTCGTCAAATTATTGAGTAATTTGGTGTTGAATTTTGGGGCTTTTGATTTTTTGTTTGTTTTTTCAGATCAAGGATTAAAGATCATGGCACACTCCGGTTCAGACTCTGATGGTTCTCGTGGACAGATGGATTTTGAGAGTGGAGAGATTGGTTGGAAGTATGACATCGCTCCAGGTGACAACAAAGCGAAACCACAATACAACTTATGTGATAAGAGGCTAGGAGGAGGGGGTATTACTAGACTGAAGCATCACCTTGTTGGCAGCAATAAAAATGTTGCCAAGTGCACTTCGATGTCCAAAAGACGTGAGGGACTTGGTGAAGGCCAACATGGAGGGGAAAAAGGAGAATGATGTAGAGAGGTCAAGACGGGATGAACAATTCAAGGAGTTCATATTTGAGAAGGAGTTCAATGTCCTCTCAGATTCAGACAACGAGGACTTTGTCTACCCCGATGACGTTTAGACCGAAGCGGAGAGGAGGGCATACAGGAGGGCGACAAAAGAGTCCATGAGGAGCGAGTTTGAGAGGAGAGAACTCGCTGGTGCACGCGGTGGCTTCCCTGGTGCTGGTGGCAGTGGGAGTGGTTCTGGAGATGCACCAGTACCACCACCCACTAAGAAACACAAGGGGAAGGGACTAGAATCATTCTTGACGAAGAGTGGGTTCATGCAATACAAGCCAAGCAAGGACCCGGGGCAAAAGACGATGAAGGGGATGTTCACCAATGCACGAGAGAAAGTGGACAGGGCCATCAACAAACTCTTCTTTGGGGAGAGCATCCTAGCCCATGTCGCTAGCGAACCTTTCTTACAGCGCGCCATTGATGAGATCGCCGCAGCTGGAACGGTAGTGAAGGCTCCAAGTGCCAAAGAGTTGATGAACAAGTATCTTGCGCAAGAGAAGGAGGAGATGAACGAGTACATTTCGGACTTGAGGAAGAGATGGCCAGAGTATGGCGTGACGATGATGTGTGATGGCTGAACAAGTTATATGAGGAAGCAGATCATCAACTTCCTCGTTTACTACGACGGTAAGACGATTTTCCTTAAATCCGTCGATGCTTCTGAACAGGTCAAGGACTACAAGTACATGTTGAAGTTGCTGAAGGACGTCATTAATGGCGTTGGGAAAGAGAACATCGTACAGATTGTGACGGACAACGACAACAACTTTAAGAAAGCAGGAGAAACAATAATGAACTCCAGCAGCTACGGTATTTTTTGGACACCGTGTGCTGCGCATTGCATAGATCTAATTCTGAAGAACTTCGGCAAGTGGAAGCTCGTCGTGAAGGTGATGGAACAAGCACATGCGATAACGACTTTCATTTACAACCATTCCAAAGTGTTGGCTTTGATGAGGCGGACATGCAATGGTGAGTTGGTGAGGCTTGGGATCACATGCTTTGCAACCAATTTTATAGCATTGCAAAGCCTCAAACATCACAAGGCAGGGTTGAAGAACATGTGCTGATAAGGTGAATGGTTTGAGAACCCAGAAGCTTGAACTGAAGGAAGAAGGAGAATGGAGACAATCATCAATGATCTTCATTTCTGGGATGACGTGACAAGGGTCATGAAAATAATGGAACCTGTTGTTTCTGCATTGCATATCGTAGATGGGGATAAGAATCCAACTATGAGAGACATCTACGAGGCAATGCGCTGCATGAGGGAGAAGGTTAGAGAAGCAGTTGCGAGAGGATTTAAAGCATGGTTGGACATCATAGATGAACGATGGTCTAAGATGCTCTCACATCTTCTTCACAAGGTTGGTACGTTTTATTATCCATTTAGTTTTTTTAATCCATTTCCGTAGGTATGTACTTTGAATGATTAAAATTTGAGCATTGTTCGTCTCCAACATATTACTTGAATCCAAAGTACCAATACAAGAACAGTCTTGGTACAAATGCTGACCTTCTAGCAGCCGTACAAGTTGTGGTGGAAAAGCTTGTCAAGGACGAGAAGGCACAAACCTCGTGCATGAATGAGGTAAGACCGTAAGAACGCTTGTATAATGTACAATCTATAATCGCATATAGTACAATCATACAGTCTTTAAAATTATTTTGAGGCACAAACCATGTTATGACTTAAAGTTTCGATTAATGTGCAGATTAAATACTTTAGGGATGCCTTAGGTTCTTTCGGTAGTGTAACTGCGGTTAATGGATGCGGCAGTACTCTTCCGGTAAGGACTAAGTCTACTGATTGGGATGTGTAACAATTTGACTATTAATGATTTATGTTTTATCTTTTTTGGATTTTCCGCAGCCGAATGGTGATTACTATATGGGATGGAAGCTCCCAACCTCCGCAAAGTGGCAGTGAAAGCATTGTCCCAAACAACATTTGCCGGTGGTTGTGAGAGAAATTGGAGCACATTCAACTTGATCCATTCGAAGAGACGGAACAAGTTGGGAGAACGACTCCACGATCTTGTTTTCGTGCACTACAACTTGAGGTTGAAGATGAAACATGCAAGAGAGGGGCATGACGGAGAGGACTAAATAGATCTCATCGATCTTGCATATATTTTCAAGATGCACGACGACGATGCAGATGAAGATGTTCTGCAGAGGTGGTTGGATTCCAATGGTGCTCCATTGCTCAATCAACCGGGAGGAAGGTCGAATCAGAATAAAAACAAACAAATGGGAGCAGATGTTGGCGACTACATGGCCAGATCTGGACAAATCACGAACCCTCTTGGAGGAGTGGAACTTGATGCGATTGTGGACGACATTCTCTCTACTAGATCGAAATCCAAATCCAAATCAAAAGATGACAGTGAGAGCGATGATGATGATGATGATGATGATGATGTTGATGGCCATGGTGGATCAGGTGATGGGGATACATATTCAGGGGGGTCAGGTGGTCGTGGACCGCGTGATGATACAAGATTCGAGTTAGAACGAGAATACATGGAACGACGTAGAAACATACATGGGCAGTTTGTCCCAAGTCCGAGTCCAGGGCTTGTGGATTACGATGCATATGGACGGCGTGGCCATCATCCTACAGATAGCTACATGGACGATTGGATATCATCTGTAGGTTCGGTGAGTTGCATGGACATTAACAACCCATACCGTGGAGGAACACCCAGTCCCATGGGTGGATATGGAACCTCACAAGATGAAAGATCATTTGGCATCTTTCCTGAATATTTTTCTGCTCCACCTGGACCTCCGCCTCCTCCTCAGGCGTATACTCCTCCATCTTATGGATATGGTAGCAATAGTGGGTATGGAGGATAAAACGGCTACAACGGTGAGAACTACCAAGGTAGCCAACCCGAGAAGAGCCAGCTCAGCCAGGGCAGCTTCTTTGTTGGTGACAGTTTCGGTTTCTTCCCTGAGTATTACGCTCCTCCAGGTCCTCCTCCTCCGCAGAGATCTTCTCCTACTCCGTCGTCGTCATCCCGAGGATCTCAAGCTAGTACTTCGCAGCCTCGACGTGCACCTCGTGACACCGGATCTAGCAATGCTTATCCTCGACTCGGGATACTCATAGGGATTGATGACCATCAATACATGCAGTATATTATGAATTATAAGGCCATGCACTCGTACATGACATGGGAAAACTACTGCGAGTTCATTGAGTCCGCAATCCGCTATGAGAGACAACATGGCAGGGGGGGATTTAGATCAGCCGCGGAATTCTAGGTTTTAGGTCATCTCATTTTACATTGTTAAATTGATTTGGATATTTCTCATTTGTTATTGTAGCTTTTATATAGATAAATCTTTATGCTCAACAATGATTGTCTCGTTATATATTCACATCGATATGACCGATATGTGCAGTTTAAGGCCTATAGTCCTCATAAATTATCTATGCGTGTTATGACTTATGAGGTGTATATTTGTAGTATTTCATATTATAAACTTATAAGAACTTGAATGGAATCCATTTCCAATATTTATAAGTCAAGAATCAACATTAAGTTATTAACATCAACATAACCGATATGTGTGATAGTAGCGACACCGATATGTGCGATATATGGTATATAAATGGATCGATATGTGTGACATAAGTGTGTATTTGTACGTTATTTGTTGTTTTAATATCTTGGATGACCTTAATTTCTGAAAAATGCCAAATAAATTTTGCGCCATTTTCGACATTTCCACAGATATCGTCGATATATCGTCGATATATCCTGATATATCCATTTCCGGGCGGACCGAAACAATGTCGATACGGCCTTCCATGATGTGGATAGTATTATTCATATCATTCATATATATTATAAATGTGATTTAATATTAAAGAGAGACAATTGTAATTTAGGTTTGTTAATTAAGTGTTAATGTAAATTGGATTCATATTGGACAATTAATTGAAAATGTAATTTACAATTTATTTTGAGTTGTGAATATGATTTAAAATTTTCCAATGACATGATTGCAATATTCACAAAATAATTATGAATTATTTATGTGAATAAATTTGCAATAAATAGTTGTTGCAAATTAATTGGAGATAAATAACCACCTTAGTGGGAGGAGGTGGAAGGCCACCAAGTCCCATTAAGAAAGAGATATATCTCTTTTAAATTATCTCCATGCAAAATTGACTTAGTTGAAATTAAATTGTATTGATGATTCAATATATATTTAATTTAATTAAGTGTATTGTGTTTTTGCAACAAAATCATGACCATTGAAACAAACACAAACTAATCTAAACCATTGGATTTGTGTAGTCCAAGGATAGAGATCTCCCAAAATACTATATAAGAAGAGGCACCCTTATCCTTCTAAGAAGATGTTGAACAACAAATTGCTCTATCTCTCTTTCTCATTCCCATATCACACGTCAACTCTCTCTCCCTCTTGAGTAGTCGTCCACTCTAACCTTAGAGAGAAGGTTGCTTTTGTCCTCGCATCGTCGTTTCGCCATCGCCTCGACCGTTCATGGATCTCCGTCTCCTTCCGTGCATCACGTTCGTGAAGAAGACGTTTAATCTCGTGAAACAAGATCAAGAGATCTATTGCTTGGATCAACAACTCGGATTGCAAGAAGCACGCGATTCATCTCCGTGCTCGCAAGCGTCTCTATCGTCGGGTCAGACTTGAGACAGGGGGGTCTCTTTGCTTAGAGAGTCGAATACAACCATGCCACAAGTGGTATTCCATTACCTAATATGTGGTCTTGAAGAAAGTATCCATGAATGGTTCATGGATCATGTGGTTTCATCACTTAAAATTTTTAAATTTCATTGTACCGAACAACTAGTTCGACTAGTCGCTCACGATCGCATACGATGCGATCCCCACGCTTCCGTGATGCGCCTGAGGATTTTTCCATAATCCTTCATAATCAAAAACTTTGTGGATTGACACTAATTGTAGAATTACGTCAGATGGTTAGATAGACTGACAAGAAGGGACACACTTTGCTAAACAATCCCAAGGGAACTTATTTCTTCAAGTATATCAATGCATCAGATTAAGTAAAAGTTGTCTCTTTCAAAAAAAAGTAAAAGATGTCAAGTTGCTTCGAAATTGCTAGATGAAGTTGTTGAAGATGTTGGGGAGAAGAATGTAATCCATGCAATAACAGACAATGCCTTAACAGAAAAAAGGAAGAATCTTTATTGGACACCTTGTGCAACTCATTGCATAGATTTGATGTTAGAGGATATGCTTAAATTGCATCTTCACAAGGTTGTGAAAATCGGTGTACTCAGTCGGACGAGTCACTAATTAAAAATTAATTGACAATTGGACGACTAATCAGATCTACGCAGGCTTTAATCGACTTTGAATTTTTTAGTAATTTTAAATATATAAATCATTTTTATACGTATATTCTTATATATTTACATAGATTTGTACATTTTTTATACTATCATAATGAAAAAAAGTAATTTAATTTAAATAAAATATTTTAGCGTATTAGAAAAGTTTGCTTTAAAAAAACAAAAATTGAAAAAATAGTGTATGTCCAAGAAAAAATCAATTGACTAATTGATTAATCAGCCTAGTCGGAATTAGTCAATACTTGATTGACCACCCCATCGACTAGATTAGTCGGACCCACCAACTTTGTACGCATTTAGACGTTGCAGTGTATTTCCTTAATTTCCATTTTCAATATGAACTTCATTCTCTAGCCATCTTGATATCAAAGTGTGAATTTATTCTTGCATGGAAAGGTAACTCAATAATCCAAATGACAATGACAGGGAACTAATGAATTTATAAATTGATTCTTTTTTAAATGACTAATGATTGTCTGAATTGTTTGGATGGGGGTACTACAAGTACAAGGGAAAAATGAAGTCCTTGAGAGTATTTTTAATAATTTAAAGAGATTGCAAATACCTTTTCTATTACTAAAATATGATTATTGTCAACGGATTTGTGGAGGGCATTAGGAGTTGAAACACCTAAAGTAGTAAAATGCCATTAGGATCTTGAGCTTGACTTGTAGTGTCTCCGCCGAGTATGAACGTATTTGGAACTTTTTCAAGCAAGCAAGCATTTAAAGAAATATATATTTTTATGAATGTGTTTTTATTTCCATATCGAGCATTGGATATTCTATAATCATTATATAGATTCATACGAAGAGAAGAACTCGCTTGAAAATTGAAACAAACAAAGTTCAATGATTTGGCGTACATAAGTTCAATTTGAAACTGAAACATAGGGAAGTAAAGAAGAAAGCAATGGAAAATCTCTTATATTTCGATGACATCGACTCATGTAATGTATGGATTTCAGAATTCCAGTATGTTTAGGCGTATCACGATCTCAATGCAACATACCTCTTGAAGATGATCTTCTTGAAATAAGAGGTGAATGAGCTCAATGTAAACATAAGCGAAAGAAATGAGGCAAGTGCGCAGTACTACTTCAAAGAATGTGCAATGATCTGTTATAATCACCAAAATAAAAAGGATGATGCATATTATAATTTCTTGATTAAGTAAAGGTTTAACTCCAATTAGATGAAAGCAGTAATTTCTTGATTAAGTAAAGGTTTAACTCCAATTAGATGAAAGCAGTGGTTGTTAAGGATGTACAATCGAACTATATAGATTGAGGAATTTTAATCACATGAGTGAGGGGCGACTGCAGGGGCGGTTAGGGTTGGGGCGACTTGTAGGTGCTTTGGAGGCCACTGCGGTGGCTCCTGGGGTCAAAGCGAGAAGGTGGCGACGAGGAGCTCCCTTCAACCAAAGAAGTGACCCTACGACGAGGGTTCTCGTGGTGGGGTTTTTTAGCATGGGCGAGCAGGCCCTGGAGGCAGTGTGGGCTAGTGGCTACTGATCTTGATGGGGGAATTTTCAATGGTGATGTGTTACAGTTGCAGGAGAGGGGTATATGCATGAGAGGTTTGTCGGATGAGGTCCAAGAGTGGCTACGCAGATGGAGGGGTTCAGAGACCTCGGTCCTACTGCATTGGAGAGAGCCTCGCTTCAGTGATGGAGGGCGGCTGGACGATGAATGTTTCGCTGCCCGTGTAATGGGGGTGCCGCTCCTCTTTAGGTATCTGAGGTCCTTGAGGTGGGCTCTCCTTGACCTCGAGGAGGTTGTGAAGATCCTCTTGGACGGTTGCACGCCTGGGGCTGATGTAAAGGCAGTAGTGCTGGAGATTGTGGAGCCACATCCGGGACACTTGAGGATTCGACAATGCAAGTTGATGGGGGAAAACACATTCTGGATTTCTGTTGTTGTGATGGAACCTCTACCACCATCGAACCTCCTTGAGGAACCAGTGGCTAGTGGCTACTAATCTTGATGGAGGAGGGTGTCGTGACTGAGTTGGATGGTGCGACGGTTACGGAGGGGCTTGTTGCAGAAACGGGGTTCATGTTTGATCCACTGTTCTGCCAGAAGATGCCACACACAAGGACAACCTTTGTGCTAAACCTCCCCTCCTCACTTTTCCTGATGGTGCTCCCATCACTGGAGGTGTCCGTTGAGTTGCTGATCAACACGGGCTTGGTTACTTTCACCGACCGATGATCGGACCGGGACTTGGTCCTGAGCCCCCCCCCTGAGACATGTGCCATAGACATGGAGATCCTTCAACCTTTGTCTTTCGGGTGGGTGGACTGTAGTTATCTTTCTTGGATGGAGTTGATTGGGTTGGCCCGTGGGCTCACTGGATTGTTGAAGTTATTAAGGTTGCACCATGGATGATGAGGTGTCCACACATGGGGCAGACCCGCACCCACGCCTGAGGTCATCTTTGTGCATCGAGGAGAATGATGGCATGAAGTTCTACGTCCGCAAAAGACCAAAGATGGGGTAGCTAGGGCAGCATCCACCTCGTCTACAGAGTTAGTTGTTGTGCACTTGTTCACAATGTACTTTCGATGGATGTTATAGCAAGAGATGCAGGTGAGGTTCGCAAGGAAGGTGTTGACATGTTTGCTATCTTTCTTACTGTTTTCTTACTAACCATTTATTTTACCTTCTTTATGTAATTTTCCCAATTGGTTGCCCTCCTGTATAAGGGAACCCAAAGGCTTCTCATTAATACAATTCACTCTTTTCCCTCTACCTGGTATCAGAGCGACGATCATAGACCGGAGTTCTCGTATCCCACCCTAACCCTAACCCTACCCGCCTCCCCATCCTCCCCACGTCGCCGTTGCGTCGCTGTCGTCGGCTCTCCAAGCTGCCGTTGCCTTCGGCTGCCCAGGCTACTGCCCGACTCCTTCAGCCGCCATGCAGGCAATCCCCAGACCACCCAGGTCGATGTCAATCCTTCAGTGTGCCTCCACGCACCTCTGCAGCTAGATTTGCAATTTGATTCGGTCTAAATTTTAATCACAAAATGCGATTTTAGACGTATAAATTGTGTTTCCAATCCTAGAGAGCAATGGAGATTGATGAGGATGGTTGTATGAGTCTACACGCACAACCAATCATTCGTATGATCGTGTAGACTAGTTCATATCGATTTACTCCCCAGTTGAGTTTCATTCGGTCGTTTTTCCATCATATCAGAGAATAAGGGTGATGTTTTTTTGTCCGGAGCCTTCAAGGACCCGTCTCTCATCGTTAAGATGGATGGGACCAACTATGATGTCTGGTCCATGCAGTTTCTCACCCTCATGCAGTGCAACAATAAGGAGCACATCCTGACAGATCCAGAGCCAACGGATAAGACTGGGGAAAATGCTTCTTAGAAGCAAGATGACGCATATGCACGTGTTTGGCTTTGTGTGACCCTCACCACAGAGATAGCCAATGATATTCTGAATCAGCCTACCACCAAGGCGATGTGAGACACTTTGGCATTCACCCATGCTCAAGCGAAGAATGAGGCTAAGATTCTTCAGCTACAATTCGATATCTACAATGTGAAGAAGAATGGTCGTCTTCTCCATGTGTACTACTCTTCGCTCTGTGGCATGTTCAAGAAGCTTCATAGCTACATGCTTGTTACGACATTTATTGAGTAGTAGAAGACGTATATGAACTACACGATGGTTGGAGTCTTCATGGATAGACTGGATACAGAGTATGATGCTACGCGTACGCAGCTTCTTACCGGAGCTACCATACCTCACATAGACGAGGCCTATAGCCTTCTCAGCCGGATTATCATGCCTTTTACAACCACTTATCCGCCCTCTTCAGTGATGGCCGCTTCTCGTGATCAAGGAGGGACGATCCAGTCCATAGGACGCACCATTCGTGGCAGAGGTGGTGGACGCCAGCGTGGCTCGTGCACTTATTGTCGTAAGCCTGAACATGTAGAGGATGCATGCTACCAGAAACATGGATATCCTGCTTCTGGTCGAGTAGCGGATGTCTTTAGAGACTCCAGCTTCCCAGACCGATCACCGTCTGGATGATATTGTCTCTCATATACGAGAGATCGTGACCCCTTCTGTTGGCACCACCACTGCAGATACTGCAACAGCAGCCAGAACCTCTTCGAGCTCCTCAGGTATCGCAAATGCTTTTACTGATAGTAAGGGTGCGGACGTGACAGAGTAGATTATGGATTCTGATGCTTCTCACCACTTGTGAGGAGACAGAGCGCAGTTGAGGTCCTATAGGACCACACCACCTGGCAGATGGATTGTCATTGCTAATGGCAACCACATACCCATTACAGGACAGATGGAGGTGCATTTGACGTCGTCCATACGCCTTCAGAATGTTTTATATGCTCCTAACTTTCAGATGAATTTACTTTCCATTAGTAAGAATACTAAAGATCTGCATTGTCGTGTCATTTTTTATCCGTCGTCTCTTGTGTTTCAGGACATACTTACGGGCAGGTGATTGGATGTGGCCGTGAGCAACAGAGACTCTACAGACTGGTCCAACCTCTTCATGCTAGTATTTCTACTATACCTACTAAACCAGTATTTATATCTGTAGCATCTTCATTTTTGTCACCTTCCTCTACAGAAGTTGTGTCATGTTCTCCTTCAGATTTCTACGAGATCCTCATTTCAGTGTGAGGTATGCCAGCTTCGGAAGCACCACCGTTCCTCATTTCCATCCCGTCAAAGTCGGAGTAGTTCTTAGTTACTGGGCTCCTTCATTTAGACATTTCGGGTCTGAATTGTGTTCTTGATGATCAGAGACATTGTTTTTATCTAGTTACAGTCGATGATTTTTCTAGACTTTCTTGGGTCTTTTTATTGGAGAATAAGTCTGAGACCGTATCTGTAATCAAATATTTTATTAATGAGATAAAGAATATTTTTCTGCCAATGTCAAATATCTTCGTCCTGATAATGCCTTAGAATTATGTACCTTACAGCTTTCTAATTTTCTTATATCTCTTGGCATTGTTCACCATACCTCTTGTGCTTATACTTCCCACCAGAACGGTGTTGCCGAGCGTAAACACCATCAGTATGTGACAGTACCTTGTTGATACAGAACTGTGCTCCTCATGCTTACTAAGGCGTTGTTATCCTTACTGCTTGCTATATGATGAACCGCATGCCCTCGATTGTGTTGGGAGAGAAGATTCCTTTTTCGATTGCATTTCCTGAGAAGGATCTTTTCTCCCCCACACCTCGTGTGTTCGGATCTGTTGAGTTTGTTCATGACGTCTCTCCAAGACGTGACAAACTCTCTCCCAGAGATGTCAAGTGTGTGTTTGTCGGCTACTCTCGTACCCAGAAGGGGTACCGTTGCTTTGATCAGCTAAGGCGAAAATAGATGATGTTTCTTCCTTTGAGTCTGTAATGTATTTTTCTCCTACAGGTGACAGACTAGCCCCATCTGACTCTGGCGATGAGATCTACATACCTCCACCTCCTACTACCGTTCCTTCACCTCCCTCTACTCCTGCTCTACCACCACCTCCTCAGCCACCACCACCTACTCCTGCCTCTACACCTGCTCCTGTGGCTCCACCTCCTACTGTGACTCAGTTTTTGCTACGTGTTTTTACTGGCATGCCTCACTCAGTTCCCCTGCTCACAGGTCTTGCCCATCATCCAACACGACTCAAGAATGTAATGAGCACATTGTTTCTACTGATGGCACTACTGAGTTGTCTGTACAGCAGAATTCCATACAAGATGAGCAAGTGCCCTCTCTAGAAGGGAACTTACAGGCTCAGGACTTGACAAACGATCTTGATGTGTCAATTGCTCTGTGAAAGCCGAAACGTACTTGTGCTACTTATCCTCTTGCGGCCCAGGTTTTCCGTGAGCAGAATGTCAGAGGATTTCAGGAGGTTTACCTTGGTACTATCAATCGTAGAGATACCACGGACATATCAGGAGTCTCTTCAGGACAGTCAGTGGAGGTTGGCCATGGAGATGGTCGCGCTACAGTTACGTGGTACATGGAGTCTTGTTTATGCTCCAGTTGACGCATCTGTTATGGGGATGCAAATGGGTGTTCACTGGGGAATGTTGAGATATTTGCTATCTTTCTTATTGTTTTCTTATTATCTATTTATTTTGCCTTCTTTATGTAATTTTCCCAATTGGTTCCTCTTCAATATACGAGAACCTAATGACCTCTCATTAATGCAATTCACTCTTTTCCCCAAGGCCCTAAATGTCGGTTTCGGTCACCATTTCGGTATCGACCAAAACAGAATTTCGATGGAATTTCGGTGGAATTTCGACCGAAATTTCGGTCATTTCGGTCATTTTTTGTACTAGGACCCCCATATTTTGGTTATTTCGACCATTTCGGTCGAATTTCAATTTCGACTGGATATCGATATTCGACAGAATTTCGACCGAATTTCGCAGAAATTTGAGGCCATGCTTTTCCCTCTACAGAAGGGAAGAAAATATTTGTGTAATGAAGATTGTCTCCTATAATGTAAAAGGTCTGGATGACCTAGAGAAGCGGAGCAGTATCAAAAGACAGAGCATCGCACAGATGTTCTCTTCCTCCAAGAAACAAAGATATTGGACTGGTCGAGGTATGTTTGGACTTCCGTAGGGGGACTCATCTTTCGGAGCTTAGGGCCTTACTGTCTGTGGACAGTGCGGACAGTTTGTCAGTGTCGTGGAGTAGTGATCTTTTTAACCTGGAGTCGGAGCTCATGGGGAGTCATGTCATTTTCGTTCTGCTTAGGAACATGAGTTCAGGTCTCCGTACAATTTTCTTATGTGTCTATGGGCCCAATGATTCAGGGGCCCACCAACAAATTTGGGTAGATTTGCTGGCTGATAGACTTCTCTACCCTTTTTAGGCTTGGCTTGTTGGGGGTGATTTAAATGTTATGATTTTCGATGTTGACCGACCTCTTCTGCCAGGTGGCCAAGGTGTTGGATTGCAGGAATTTGCGGAGGTAGAGAGTGACCTCCAGTTGGGCATTCTGGATGTTGCGGCATGTTGATACACATGGCATAGTTTCAGATCTAGAATTGACAGATTCCTTGGTTCGATATATCTTATGTCTAGATTCACTTTGGCATGTATCTCGACTTTACCCCGAGATTGAATCACACCGATCTTATGGACTTAAGGGGAGAGCTTTGTTCCTCATGCTGAATTGAGAAGTCCCGACTTCTTGAGGATGGCTTCAGGGAGTTGGAGAACTTCAGGGGATCAATGGTGGTGGATGGAATGGTTACCGCTCGTTTATTCCCCGAGCTGGTGGAGCTGAGGAAGAAGCAATACGAGTATAAGAGATGTATGGGAGAGCCATCTGGTGCGGTGTATTGAGGCCCAAAGGGTCGTTTCGGACCTAGATCGGGTTGAGGATGCTACGAACCTCTCCATGCTGGAGTTGGTGGAGAGAGAGGTTCGACAACAGATTCTTCTTGAGGAGGACAGAAAGTAGGAGGTGGAATGGAGGCAAAGATCTAGACGGAAGTGGATCGAGGTTAACACGGGGTTCTTCCATGTGGTGGCTAGTGGGAGGCATCGTCGAAATTTCATTCAGAACCTCTCGATTGGTGAGGTCCATATGGAGGGGATCGGGGCGGATAAAGTGACGGTTGGTCACTTTCATCGTGTGTCGTGGAGGGCCCTGAGTGGGCTATCATTGGCTTGGCAAGGCTGCCTCATCTCTCTTGTCTGGCCAACGGGCTGCTCTTGTTAGAGACTTTCACTTGGACGAGCTGAAGGCGGTTGTGTGGGAGCTCAACGCAGATGTGGCGTAGGGCCTAGATGGTTTTTCGATGGTGTTCTTTAAGGAGTTCTGGAATATGCTCCAGTTGGACTTGTTGGCAGCACTATGTGAGTTTTCTTCGGGGAACCACGGCTTAGACATGATATACAAGGCTTATCTCTTTCTCCCCCCTAAGGAGGGGGCTAGCAGAGTCGAGGATTCCGTCCTATTGCGATTTCGAATGTGGTTTATCTCAATGTGGCGAAGGTGTTGGCTAATCGTCCGATTCTCGTCCTTGAGGATCTGATCGTTCCTACTCAGATCGCTTTTATTCCTGATCTACTAATGATGGACAGTGTGGTTTTACCTTCAGGGATGGTTGGGGAGTGGAGGAACAGAGATGTGAAGGATCTCCTTTACAATGTGGAATTCTCTAAGTCATACGATTGCATTGATTGGTCTTTCCTTTAGTATGCATTTGTGAAGTGTGGCTTTCCGGTTACTTTTTTAGAGAAGGTTTTCCGGATACTTGGATCTCTTGGGTGGAAAGATGTGTCACTACATCTTCCCTCACGGTTCTGGTCAATGGGCACTCGGATAGGGGTTTCTTTCAGCCTAAACAGGGAGTTTGATAGGAGTGCATGTTAGCACAACTATTGTTTATTATTGTTGTGGATGTCCTTGCCATTATGACCAATCAAGTGGTTCTTCGTGGGAGGACAACAAGTATTCTAGAGGGGATTTCTCTATCCCCTTGCTCCAGTATGTGGATAATACTATATTCTTTATTGACGATGATTGTGATGAGGGCAGGGCTATGAATACCATGCTCGACATCTTCGGTGAATTGTCTGGGCTGGAGGAGAACAGATCGAAGTCTGCCTTTGTGTCACGACCATTCTAAATCAGAGATTGAAGAGTGCTCGAGGATCTTGGCAACTCCGTGTGGGTCTTTACCCATCCATTACCATGATTTACCATTGACTTGTGGGTGCTTGAAGCAATCTGAATGTATGTCGGTGATTGGGAAGTTGGAGTGAAAGTTGGTTGGGTAGAAGGCTTCATGTCCCTCGCGGTGGAGGGGAAGACTTGTGCTTCTTAAGGCGGCGACAATCCCAACCTTCTTCATTAAGTCAAGGATCTTACCGATTGGGATTCGAAACCGCTTGGAGTCATGTAAGCGTCGTTTCTTTTGGAGTCTTTCCAATGAGCAGTCGAAAGAGCTACACCATGTGAATTGGGAGATGGTCACCTCGCCAAAGGAGCAGAGTGAGTTAGATGTCCTTAGGGTGGAGCATTGGGCCGGGCCAGCCCGGACCCAACCCTGACCCGACCCACCAAAGCCCGGACCCGGCCCGAACCCGGTGTATATATGGGTCGGGCCAGGGCCTCCATTTTTCTCAAATTTTGATTTCGGGCCGGGCCGAGCCCGAACCCGCGAGGACCCGAGTTGACCCGACCCGGCCCGAATGTATGCACAAGTTTCCGAAACTTTTATACTGTTTGTATGATAACTAAGAAAGTATGACAATGATAAATTGTAACTTCAAGTAAATAACTATATATTTAGAGAGGTCAACGTGAAAAAAAATTTCATGCTATCAGCTAGAAATCTGTTATTTATTACATGGGGAGAGAAACCACAAGATTGGACATGGATTTCACTTCCTGGATACATGTTAGTTGTTCATTCTTTGGTTGGTTGCTTCCGGAAGTGCTTTGTTAATAAAATCATTGAATTTACGCTAAAATCTATTTTCGTAAAACTTAGCTTAGTTGTTGATTTCACAGTTTACGGATTACGATCATAACACTAATGTTAAAAGGTTGTTTGTAAGTCATCCAATTGTCAGTAAGTTGTAGATTATCTATGATAAATGCCTTCTGTGCATCCAATTGTCAGTAAGCTGTATATGTGATTAGAGTCTCATATATTTTTGAACGTTGTCGTGGACACTAATAAAATCTTATTTGATTAGGATCATTATTTTTGTGTAGCATTTTTTTAATCACTAGAGCTAGAATTGCTGGAAATTGAAAGTTATATGCATCAGCCTTAAAAATGGATACAAACATTCTTATCTGTTATAATTTATGGACGTAACTAAACTCTTGAATGTCGCGGGCACGGAAGTTTCAATACCCTTCAAAAGACCAATATGTAGCAACTTTGAAATGGGCCAAGCCCGGCCCGAACCCGGGCCCAGCCCTGCGGGCCTTGGGCCGGGCTCGGGTTGTTAATTTATCAAAAACCACAGGCCTCAACCCGGCCCACAGCCCGAAGAAAATTGGCGGGTCTGGGTCGAGCTTTTCCGGGTTGGGCCGGGTCGAGCCCAATGCTCCACCCTAGATGTCCTCATGTTGGAGGACATGAATAAAGTGT
Organism: Ottelia alismoides; assembly: GCA_037367405.1. Classification (NCBI taxonomy): domain Eukaryota; kingdom Viridiplantae; phylum Streptophyta; class Magnoliopsida; order Alismatales; family Hydrocharitaceae; genus Ottelia; species Ottelia alismoides. The sequence continues at coordinate 1,429,007 of JAZKJV010001342.1, read as the reverse complement.
TGTTGTTGAAGTGGGTGGTGAGGCTATGGGGTCATGGTAAGGACCCCACTTGTAGACTTCTTCGAGAGATTTACACCATTTTAGTGCAACCACGGTTGGAGGCTTCATCTCAGCGCCACCACCCATCATTTTGGAAGGGGATTTGCTTGGTTTTGCAAAGCTCCCAGTGCAGATGCGTCCGGTAGTTGGTGATGGTAAATCCTTTCTATTATGGAAGGGTGATGGGTGTGAGGATGGGCCTCTTCTGGAGTGCTTCCCTCGCCTTTTTGCCCTTGTTAGTAATCAAGAGATGTGCATGAGAGAAGCACGAGTAGAGGTCAATGGATGTTGTGTTTTTACTCTCCCCTATAGGCACGATGGTTTGGTGAATTTAAGTAGATGACGAAGCAAATAGCGTCTACAACGGGCCTAACTAGTGGGTGGGACCACTGGATTTGACGAGATGGCTTCTCCGTGAGAAAGGCCTACAGGGTCGTCATGAATGGTGATGACAGGGCCATGGGGATAGGGACATGGACTGCAATTTGATTTGGACTCTGAGGGCATTGATGAAGATCAAGGTCTTCCATTGGCTCCACACGCTTGGTCGGTGCTGATTAAGGCAAGGAGATCCTTCTTCATCCAAGGGGTTGATACCATGTGCTCTATGTATGTTGTTGAGGATGAAGATATGAATATCTATATTATTCATGTGCTCGAGTCTAGGAGATTCAATCAGAGACAAACATTCTGTGAGTGGACCCTTATTCTCACGCAAACTTTTAGAACTCCCTGGTGGCCAACCGGTCCAGATTAATGGCAGAGTGATGCAAACAGAAATTATTCGATAGTGAAAATAATTTTGACGGTGGAAAATATTTTGTGGAAGAAGTTGGAGAGAGAAAGAAGAGAAATATCACCAGAAGCGAGGGATTTGGGGAAGAAGAATCGTGAAGATCATGTGGAGGGAGAAGAGAGAGGGAAAGAGAGATAATTGGAGAAAACTCCGATTTTTCAACTTCAATATTTTTAAAACAAAGGCTACCATCCCCTTTATATAGAGGTGGCGGGATTACAAAATTAGAAGTAAAACAAAATTCAAATCCTAACTTATCTTAATTGACTCTAAATAGACTTTAATCAACTAACTAATTGATCTAATTAACTAACCAATAAATTGAAAATCACATGTGATCTCTTTATTTAAAAAGAAAAAAAATTCAAATAATCGTAAATAAAATTACCACGACTCTAATTGGAAAATAAAATCCTAATAATCCTAATTTTAATAAGCGACAAAATTTGAATCAAATGACTCATCTCGATGTCATTCACTATCTTCCATGAACAAAACAATTGTTCTAAGTGTGCTTAACTTAGCTACTTTGATTCCAATTCCAATATTTATTAATCACCAATCAACATTAACAACGATATGTTCGATATGACCGATATGTGCTACATAAGGGTCATAGATACTAAAAACCAGAGTTCAAATCCCTAGTCGTGGGGTTGTGTTAGGTAGCTGACAACCAACGTAAAAAATAGCCAGATCTTTCAACATGAATTTGAGCATGAATCCACATAGCTTATCCCAGTTAAAGAATGAGAAGGCTTCGCCATTTTTTATACCATAATCCAAAAGGGATACATTTATTACGCTCTATTAGGTGTCGCTGCTATGTTTCGACAGATGCCATATTCTTTGGATAGACTACTTTCTTTTTGAATATGTTAGTGGCATTCCTTTTGAGTTCCCTCCTCTGCTCCAAGCACCCCATACCATCAAAGTTTGTCACTTTACTTGTTCCTACCTTGCAAGATGATAAACTTCCTTCACATGCCCCCACCCACTACAAACTCGGATGATCCCTCTTCATCTACAGGGCTTCTTATTACTCTGAGGAAGTTTAAAAGGCATGCGCTTTGCACCTTGTGTCACATTTTATGACACCCGGATCTGAATAACCCAACCTAGCCCGATTAAGGTCCATATGACCTGATAAAACTATTGATCAATAGTAAATGATCTGAACCGATCCAAAGATTGTAAGTCAAAATTTGTTTGGGACCAATCAATTAAAAATCAATCGCATCGTAAAACATGCCATCAATGACATAATCGAAAACTGCAAAAATATTCTGAGACCACCATAAAATTCGTTTCGACGAAATAAGACCAACGAAATTGACCGTTCATCGATCGGAAGCCTTTAGATTATTTAAAATCGCAAAATTCAATCGCAAAACAAGACCGTATTTCATCAATTTCTGTATCCAACTTGGATCAGAAAAGTATGAAATTTATATCGTCTGACCATCATGCATAGATGGTCGAAAAGATATTGTACATTCTAAAAACCCCTTTTGCTACCATTTATGTAATTTCACACATATGATGAAATAAAATTTTGTAGTGCGCCAGTTATTGCATTTTATGTTTGTACACCAGTTTAATTGCATGCGGTGTTTTATCCTTATCATGAATGATTACCCGTGATTTCTCCCAAATTGACATTTTTGGTATACCAGAAATTTTCTTCGAATAGAACACATTGTTCTAAAGTGAACCGAAAGTCCAGGTTTCATTTTTCTGCCTGATGATCCCAGATTCCCATTAACAACCATCTAAGTGTTCAAGCTACTATTAGGCATCCGATTTATGTGCTGACATATGTGTTCAACTTCTATTATATATTGTAACATCAGATATTCTGAAAACAATCAGATATCCATACATATATATATTTTTTTCCAAATAAATTCATTTTAATGTTTCTCACTTGTTGCATGGAGAACAACATGAAGTGAGATTATGAATTATTAAAGAAATTTGTGGAGATGCATAGTGATCATAAGATTTTAATTTTGATAGCTTTTGGTAGGTATTTGCTTGTCGCAGATTAACAACTTGACTGTTGCTACCAAGTGGCTTAAAAGTTGCAGCACGGTGAGGGAAAGGTAGGAATTTCACTGAGAATGATCATGAAGGGGAAAATCACATTGAACATCAAGGTTGAGAAGGAAATGCGAGGAAAGGGGTGATTTGATGGATTCCACAAAGGAATAAACGTTAGTGGGTATAGGCAAAGAGCATCGAATTTATTTAGTATCATGGTTTGGAGAAAGAAACCTTCTATTAGCTCATGAAACAGAACCCCACATTTTAATCTGATCATCAATAAACTGAAACCAGCTGGTGTTGACTATTAATGGAGCCACATGACTGGTTGTTAACAGTCTTTGCTCCAAAATATACCCATGTGGAACGACCATCAATACGGGTTAATGACTAGGGATGCAAACTGATGGATACAGATATAGATATTATCATATTCTTATCCGTTTTTTAATACGAATACGATGTTGCGGATATCAAAACGATATCCATATCCGTATCCATTTTAAAACAGATACGGATACAAATGTCAAAATCTGTATAAAACGGATATGGTGACGGATCAGATACAGATATATCCGTAACCGTTTGCATCCCTATTAATGACCCATAGCAGAAGCCGATTAATCCATAGATAATCATTAGACAACATGAAACAGTTCAGAATTATCAATTTTACCGACTCCTGCTTACCAATAAAGATTAGATCTATTCTTTAGTAGCATATGCATCATTTAGAATCTCAAAGACCTAGGCAAACTGTGATTTTTCTGTCGAAGAGTATTTCTTCTCCAAAATAAAAAAAATATCTCTTAGAAATACCTCAAGAATGTATCTAGAGCACCATATGTGATCTCCTCCAATTCCAACACTAGGGCCTACTTGTTATTCACATTGACCTGGCATGAAGATATCCTCATCCTTACATATGTATATTTATTAACCATCTTACAAAGAGTCTTTTGTCAGCTTCAACTTGGAAAAATAGGATCCATCAATTACACAAAAATCCGATGAAATAAACCATGATTTTAGACATAAAGACGGGAGGTATGAAAATTAATAATTGTGCACGCATTTTAGATGTGTGCAGTATACAAATAACCGATTCATAACTTTACATTGCACTCCAATTTAGTAACACAATTTTTACAAGAAGTGGTGGCAAATAGTTAATGCTAACGGGGGAGTCTAATGACCATGGATCACGGAAGTGGTGGAAAGGTGCAACGTAAGGATCACTTTAGATCTGTAAAACTAACAACTCAAGATAATGTGAATTGAATCCGTAGTCAAGTGCATGAACATGATTGTGAATCAATGATAATAGTTAATCGTGCCGGTTATGGTAACCCTTACACCTGACTGTGCAAGAGCGCGATGATCTCCACCTGGGTGGGAGATATAAAGCACAGTTAGGCAGCGGCCGCCTAGTGCATGGGACTAGGATCCCAGTCCTTTTTGTGGTTTATACGCGAGCTCCCAGTGTTTTTACGCTTCGTTGGGATACATGTTTTTTACCAGTTCCGTTGACACTGTTTTAGTAGGGTACCTAGGCAGGAGGACCCTTGGTTTTGTTTTTCGAGCTTTTTTTGCTCGTACCAGTCGGGTCGTATTTTTGGAGTGACTTGGATCGTAGAGTCTCTCCCACCTATCTCTGGGCGTAGTTGTAGAGGGTGCCTAGCTCTCTCTTGGACCGCATTTCCACTGGGAGGACGAAACGGAAGAGTCTCTTAAGAGGCTTCCTCATCGCTTGAGCTTCGGTTATTGTTCTGCCAGTAGGTCTTGGCGAATAAAAGACCGTTGTCATGTGCAGTTGAATTGGTTATGGTTGAGTGTGGTTACAGTGTAGTTTGATACTGTTCTTGAGGTTGTTTATTGTTCCGCCAATAGGTCCTAGAAAAGAAAAGATCGTAAGACCGAAATCATCAATCATCAATCATTGACATTTAATCAGAATTTAGAACTACCACTACGGATGTTAGGAGAAGCTAGTGAGCGTGTTGGAAACTTAGTTAGGATACATTACACTCTACCGCATGCCTACGGAGGCACCTCAACCGTAAAGTATTTTTCATGCCTTAGATTCATAGTGTGAGGTCACACTTAGATCAAGACCACAGACTATCCACTAGGCTTGAGAAATTCTCTCCTAGAATGGGATCATTCCACCGATCAA
>JAZKJV010001341.1:372811-637188 GCA_037367405.1 Ottelia alismoides | reverse complement strand
TGGTGGCCGGAGGGCGAGTATTTATAGGAGGAAGGTGACGGCAGAGCTGGGTGAGTGGCGAAGTTCATGGCTGTCGTGGGGCGAGTGTGGCGGAGATGGTGGTTGTGCGAGGGAGCTGGCGAGGGAGAGGGATGAGTGGGGATGATCGTGGGGTGGTCAGTGGCCGGCGAGGTTGGCTGGAGTGCGGCCAAGATAGGAAGGGGCAGCCCCTCCCGCAAGGCGGAGATCGTGGGAGAGAGGGGGTGCCCGAGGTAGGGGACGAAGTCCTGGCCGTTGGATCTTGTGATCCGACGGCCAGATCGAAGCGCAAAGTGAGCGGGCGTGATTAGATCTGGTGATGCGATGGATGGAATCGGGGGAAGACACGTGGCGTAATGGGGGCGAGGGCCGGGCGAGCGGCTAGGATCCGGTCAAGGTGATGCGATCTAAGGGTTCAAGAGGTGACGCGTGGCACACTGTGATGAGAGGATCGGAGGCGTGATCGAGCGGCGTAGATGCCGCCACGTGGCTCGCTGAGAGCGCGGCGCTAAGGGACGGTGGAGATGAGGAGCTGGTGGATCTGATGGCTGAGGGAGTGCGCGCACGTGGTCGGGTCTGGGCCGTTGGATCTGAAGCGCGATCCAACGGTGGGAATCGCAAGCGGACCAGACAAAGGTCAGCGGGCCGCGTGGCGCAATCAGAGGGCGCCACGTGGCCTGCTGTGAATGGTTGAAGGGGAAAACACGTGTAGAAAGAGGAGGAGGCCGAATTTGGAAAAACTCAAAACATGAAAGTTTGTAGATCTTGATGAGATCTATAAGTTTCATGTTGACCAAAGACGGAGATGAGGTCAAACATGGTACATAAATACAAAGATACATAAATATACATAGGTAGTATACAAAATGACCCAAAACCCAAGTTCCTCATACAAGCTCCAATTTCAATGAAATTAGTTTTATTTTGAAGGTCTTTTGATATGTAGTATTCTAATAGTGAGTAGACCTAAGTAGGAGTCTGTATGCGGGCTTTATGTGTGTTTTAATGTACAAGGGTGCTCAGGGTATTTAGGCTATTTTACAAGGGTGATTTGTGGCTTTCTTCCCTATATTATTAAGGAGTATATACATATATTATAGAGAAGAGTTATTTGATGAAGGGATATTGTACAGGGGATTTTTGGCTTCTTATTTAAATGCAGATGAGCTGCTAAAATGCATGAATTATGGATGCATGCATGAGTGTTATTTATGCAAGATAAAAGGAAATATGCCTCTATTTTCTCGGGAACAAGGCTCTATTTTTGACTTTTGATGTGATGAATCACAGATTCATCAACCCCCTATACTTAAACCTTGCTCGTCCCCGAGCAACTAAATGAAATGCAAGAGTGAAATGATTTTGGGTTCCCATACCAAGGTCATGAACAAAAGTTGAAAATGGAGCCTGACTCGACCTTTGGATTGATTGTGTGGCGGAACCTTATTTGGACCTGAACTTAAGACCTAACAGACTTCAAGTTCCACAAGTCTTCTATTCAAGACGCCTTAACAGTCAGGTCAGAATAATTCTCAAACGCAAATTTCTGATGACTATGATCTTACTTGTACTGTGTAAGTGAGATATAGCTCTCCATATCAGAAATGACTCGGAACCAGCCTCCTCTAACAAGGTAACTCAATAACCTGGTCCAGTAACTCTTTCCTCGAGGAGCGGGGTATTCCCTTCTAAGTTCAAGTGCAACCAACCCAAGAGGAGGGGGTAGAGAAAAGAATGGAAGGTGGCCAGTGTAGCCAGCTATCCCGGGATGCCTGACCAGTGTAGCCAAGTCATCCAGCTGCATTTTCCTTGCTAATATACATACTCCGACAGGTATTATTCTTTTTCTTGGACCTGTCTGATTTTTTTGGAGTTCTTTCTTGCATATTTTTTTTTTTTTTTTTGGAACTATATTCAAGGTGCAGCAAATACATCAGGAGTTTTTTCTCTTGAGCCAGTAGACTATCCCTCTTTTGAAGCATTATTGCAACCCACTGCATCCCGTCCTTAGCCTTCATCACCACTATACCAAGTTGAGACGCACTTCCTTCACTAGAAGAAGAAGAGAGGTTCCGCCTAGAAGTACTACCCTCATATGCTACCCCAAGCCAAAGGAAACTACTTCCTCAACACCTCATCAATGAAGAGCTATGTGCATTGTGCTTGTCCAAGTTAGGTCATTATCTAAAAGAATCCTGCGTATGCACGAGCTATTCTACTTAGACTAGTCAAGATGACATGTGAACATAGACCTGCGGACTCAAAGAATTAAGTCTCTTGACTGAGAAATCTTAACTCCAGTTCCTATAAGGTTCCTCTGAAATTAGGTAGATTAAGGTTAAATCAAGTCCATCCTCAATATCTACTCATAACTTGGTTCAGAACCCACTAGCTTTTCACTTTGCATATGCAGAAATATGCAGATGAGATGAGATGTCATGCTATGAAGGTGCAAGACTCTTTATGCAGAGATGATGTGCAAGAGTAAATAAGAAGCCTTTTTGTTTTATTTTTCTGGTATACAACAATTATTTACAAAAGTATGTTTTACAAGAATTTTACAACTTTTTATACAAGTATTATACATATAGTACATATTATACAAGTATACCAAATTTTTTTTTTTTTATTTATCGATTTTACCCACCCGTAATTATTGTAAAATATATACAAAAATACGCTAAAGTACGAGCTATGGGTAAAGTATATATGTAATATATACACGCCCCCCTATACTTAGCGTGTGCTATGTCCTCAGAGCACAGAGAGCGAGGAAAAAGACATAGCTCGTGCTAAGCGTAGGAAAGAAATAAGAAGCATAGAAGTCGTCCCGCCCCCCTATACTTAGGCTCTGGCAGCCTAAGTGTAGAAGAAGATCAAAAATGGGGCGGACGAGGGAAAGATGGGGAATGGATGAGTATATATACGCGGGCATCGGTCCCCCCTATACTTAGGCTCAGGTCAGCCTAAGTATCGGTAGGCAATGAGTATGAGGACCGATGTGATCTGGACCCCTCCCCCCTATACTTAGGATCTGGTCATCCTAAGTATAGTCTGAGATAATGATTTTATGATGTGGGGATGGGTTACTAGAATCGAGGAGGTAGAGGATAGGATATACAGGAAGAATGATGTATATACAAATGAGTCGGTCTGAATCTTCTGAAGATGCTGCTGATGGCTGGAGTTCATTGCTGCAAGGTCTCATGCACGGCTTGAGATGTATCTGCTGTATCTGTCTCGCGCATGAATATAATCTCCTCCACATGGACTAACTGTTCATTGGATTCGACGAAGTGCTTCAACAGCTGCCCATTTACTAGAAATGTCGGTGCGTCATCTGCGAGATCTGAGATCTCGACACATCCACTATCATGCACCGTTCGGACTACAAATGGTCCCGTCCACTTGGATTTCAGTTTGCCTTGGAAAGTTTTCAGCCTGGCATTGAACAACCATACCTTTTGTCCAGGAACAAAGGTCTTTCGTCTGATATATCTATCGTGCCAACGCTTTCACCTTGTCCTTGTACACCACACTGTTGTCGTATGCTCGGTTTCTGACTTCCACAAGCTCATTCAGATCCATGTCTCTCTGTTTTTGGCCCAGGTGTGTGTTCCAGTTGACCTTCTTTATTGCCCATTCTGATTTGTGCACTAACTCTGCGGGCAAATGGCACGGCTTTCCGAATACCATTCGGAATGGGGAGGTGCCTAACGGTGTCTTGTAAGCCGTCCTATATGCCCAGAGGACTTGATCCAAGATCTGAGACCAGTCCTTCCTGTCTGGGCGGACGAGCTTTTGCAATATGGTTTTCACCTCCCTATTTGACACCTCAGCCATACCATTGGTTTGTGGGTGGTAAGGACTAGCGACACGGTGTTCGATGCCGTAGTCCTTCAGGAGTTTCTTCACCTCCCGATTCACAAAGTGGCTACCCCCATCTGATATCATTATTTTGGGGATCCCGAACCTAGAGATGATGTGTTCTCGGATAAATTTACAGACAGTCCTGCTGTCTGCGGCTCGGGTCGGGATAGCCTCCACCCATCTGGACAGATAGTCAACCGCAAGAAGAATGTATTCAAACCCGTGGCTGACAGGGAATGGGCCCATGAAATCGATGCCCCAGGCGTCAAAGACATCACAAATGATGACCGGCTGCATTGGCATCTCATCCTTGGAACCAACGGTTCCTCCCATTCTCTGGCAAACTGGGCACGACTTCGCGAAGGCGGTGGCATCGCGAAACAGAGTCGGCCAGTAAAAGCCACATTGAAGTACCTTCCATGCGGTCCTCTTCCCGGAGTGGTGTCCTCCTGCCTCTAAGCTATGGCATAAAGAAAGGACACTCTGGTATTCCTCCTGAGGAATACAACGTCTCAGACACAATCCGGTCCTTCAAAGAAAAGGATCGGATCCTCCCAATGGTAGTGTCTAGCATCCGACTTTAATCGGTCAATTTGGCTCTTGGGCCAATCCTCGGGAACCTTCTTGGAGACAAGATAGTTCACGATATTGGCATACCATGGGAGTGAGTCGATAACAAAAATCGACTCGTCAGGGAAGGAGTCTCGAATCGGGAAACCTCGGAAGTATTAAGATCTTCGAGACGAGAGAGATGATCGGCTACTACGTTCTTCTTTCCAAGTTTATCACGGATGTCCAAATCAAACTCCTGGAGAAGTAAAATCCAACGAAGAAGACGCGCCTTCGCGTCCTTCTTCTCCATCAAGTATCGTAGTGCCGTGTGGTCTGTGAACACAGTTACCTTGGATCCGATTAAATGAGATCTGAATTTGTCCAAGGCAAATACTACCGCAAGCATTTCCTTTTCGGTAACTGTATAGTTACGCTGAGCAGAATCAAGCACTTTGCTTGCGTAGTGGATTGCAAACGGGACGCCATCTCTTCTTTGTCCAATACAGCCCCAACAGCATAATCTGATGCATCCGTCATGATCTCAAAAGGGAGAGACCAATCTGGGGCTTGTAAAATGGGTGCGTCCATGATCATTCCTTGTAATCGCTTAAAGGCCTCAAGACACTTGTGATCGACAATAAACTCCGCGTCTTTGCCTAAAAGCTCAGTTAGCGGTCGGGCAATCTTAGAAAAATCCTTTATAAATCTCCGGTAAAATCCGACATGCCCGAGGAACGACCGCAACTGACGTACGTTGGTTGGTGGTTGGAGTCGTCTGATCACATCCACCTTGGCAGGGTCAACCTCCATTCCTCTCTTGGAGATGACATGCCCCAACACTATGCCCTCCGTCACCATGAAGTGACTTTTCTCCCAGGAGAGCACCAGATTGACCTCACAACATCTTTTGAGGACTCGGTCCAGATTCCCTAAGGCAGGAATCAAAAGAGTCGCCGTGGACCGAGAAGTCGTCCATGAAGACTTCCAGGAATTCGCCGACCATTTCGGCGAATACAGCAATCATGCACCTTTGAAAAGTACCTGGAGCATTGCATAGCCCAAAAGGCATGCGCCTGAAAGCATAGGTACCAAAGGGGCATGTGAAAGTGGTCTTTTCCTGTCCTCCGGAGCTATGGCTACTTGATTGTAGCCCGAGAACCCATCAAGAAAACAAAAGAATTCTTTCCCCGCTAGTCTTTCTAAAATCTGATCAATAAATGGTAGGGGGAAATGATCCTTTTTCGTCGCGGCATTCAGGCGTCTGTAATCCACACAGACGCGCCACGACGTGGGGTACTCTTGTCACGATCTCCTCTCCGTCCTCATTGGTGGTCGTCTGAATTCCCGACTTTTTCGGGACAACATGGATTGGGGCCACCCACTTAGAATCGGAGATTGGGTAAATGAAACCCGCGTCGCACCATTTTTCTATCTCTTTCTTCACAACCTCTCGTAGATTTGGATTCAACCGACGTTGGAATTCACGAGAGGGTTTGGCTTCATTCTCCAAGTATATATGGTGCGAACACAGAGCGGGATTTATCCCGTGGAGATCGGAAATGCTCCAGCCTATTGCCTTGCGGTTCTTCTCCAGGATCTCTAGCAAGTGAGATTCCTGCTCCTCGGTCAAATGCGAACTGATAATGACCGGAAATTTCTTATCTTGGCCCGCAAGGAAGGCATATTTCAGTGTTGTGGGTAGGGGTTTGAGCTCAGGGATGGTATGATCGTCTAAGAAGTCTGGCTCAATCTGATCTGGTTCGGTGTTGGCAGTGGCTGGATCCTGTTCTGCAGCGGCTGCCACCAAGCTCGGCTCTGGAGTCGGATCGTCAAAGGTCTCCATGCAATCGGCAAACGCCTCGTCCGACTCGTCATCCTCATCTTCCGATTGTCCTAAGGATGTAAGGACTGACAGGCCTACTTGGGCCTCTGTGTCATCGAAGATGTAGGGTGATGCAGGCTCAGGGCTGTACTCGTTCCTGAGGATCTCGCAGACTGACTCATGCACTGGATCATCTTCAAAGGAGATGGACATATCGGTGCTGGCTGGGTTCTGTCTCCATGGCCCAACTAAGTCTATATGTGTACTGTCTGTTTCGATAGAAGAGTACTCGGTGCTGGATTCGGAGTCTGGTCTCTGCCATCTGGTCGGCCTCATCTCTAGTTCCTCATCTCCGCCTGGAGTTTGGAACTGAATTTTCCCATTCTTATAATCGAATAAGGCCCCTGCTGTTCTGAGGAAGGGCCTACCCAAGATAATCTGGGATTCTCTCCAATTACGAGGGGTTTCCATATCAAGGACAGTGAAGTCCACCATGTATTCTTGCCCCTCGACTTTGATCACAATGTTCCTTAATTCTCCTTGGGACTTCTTAGTGGATTTGTCTGCAAACTGAAGAATAGCTCTAGATTTCCTAAGAGGTCCGAGATTGAGCCGCTCATAAAGAGCTGTGGGCATCAAGTTGATCGAGGAACCATTGTCCAGGAGAGTGCGTGCAAACGCGATGTCATCAACATGACTCACTACATAGTGTGCACCCATGTCTCTTCGTTTTCGAGGAAACGAGTTCTTTATTGCACAAGTTGTGGCTACTGACAGGACGTGTTTCTCAACACGGCTTTTGGTTTTCCTGCTAACCCTAGTAGGTGTGCATCTCACCTTAAGGTATTTTTGGAATGCAGGGGTCATTTCCACGAACTTGTCAAAGGGGATTGTGACCTTGATATGTTTGTTACAAAACTCAGCCATCTCAGGGTCATCTTTTTGAATTTTTTTGTTTTTCTTCTTCCCACCCTTGAGAGCTTGGGGGAAAGGGATTATTAACTCAGGTTCTGGAACTGAAATATCTTCATTAGCTGCTGAAACTGAGTTCTTAACAAGACTCTGACTCGGACTTTTATACAGACTCTGACTCTGACTCTGACGAAAAGGGAAATGCTTGGGCGAAACCGGTGATGCTTCTTCCGCTTCTTCTGGCTGGTCCTCCTCAGATGGAGGTGCGGGCTCATCGGTGTCGTCGGACTCGGGATGACTACGGGGCTGGTGCTTTGAGGACTCAGATGTCCTCTTCTTCCGCTGGCGGTGGTGGTGCTCCTCCTCTTCCTCCTCCGAATTCTCCTCAGGTCGAATTTCGGAGGTTCCTTCCTGTGGTGCCCGTGCCCGATCAGGTATGGTCACGGTCCTTCCGCTCCTGAGGGACATATGGTTAACATTATCATACGAGAGGATCTCATGTTCAGATAAATAATTATCTGAATAGTATACCTGATCTCGGGGTCGGTTCTGGCCTTGATGTATGCTATTTGGGTTGGCCTGAACCTGTGCGGGAATTGGAGTCCTTGGCGCCATTTGTTGGTCCTGAGCACGAGAGACCCGATTGATGTCGGTTCTCATGTCCAGGTAGTCGTTCTGCATCTGCTGGACCCTATCAGACAGGGTCTGGATCGCCAAGGTGAGGGACTCCAATTCGGTGGGCTGGGCCTGCTGCTGAGTGGATGCGGTCCTGAACTGGCCCTGCTGGCCATGCCGATACTGCTGCTGATGGGGCGGTGCTGACCCCTGCTGATAGGTGCGCTGCTGCGGCTGGTACCCTTGTTCTGGCCTGGACTGATATCGCGGGATTGTGACGGGCCTGGTCTCCTGGTAGACTGGGGATGGGCGGTGTGCCTGGTCCTTCCCCATCTCGATTTGCCGGACTCGTGGGTCGCGGCTATACAGAGCCCGTTGATCTCGTAAACGGGCGGAGGCTCCTGTACTCTGTCTGTACTGGTTGGGGGGCATGATGGTTCTGCTGGGTGTAAGTCTGTCCCAGCTGCTCTGAGACCCCGGTGCCTGTTCCTGTACAAGATGGACTCGATGTACAGGTACAGGTGGTGCAGAAGGGGTGGGTAGCTTAATCTTGGCTACCTTTTCAGAGAGTTCCTCCACCTTCTGGGAAGGCTTGAAAGAGACTCCATCTCCGCGACTCTCTTGTGGATCTGCTCGACCATAGTAAGCTTGTCTGCAATCATCCCCATGCTGGGGATGAGGTCCCTCTGTCAGATCTGCAACAGTCCTTCTAGTCGTCTCATTGGATAGAATCGAGGGAGACGACTGATAGGCCTTGTGGCCTGTGACCTGCCGGTTTCTGCCATCTGTTCTAGGATTTTCCATACGCGTGCTCGTTCTTGTTTAGATAGCTTCCTCCGCAGGCGCGCTGACTAACCCCTGCATCTCTGGGGTTAGTCCGCAGAACCAAGGTCTGGACTAAGATCGCCTTAGAAATGTCGTGGCATGGGCATTTCTGTACTAAGTCATTGAACCTGTCCCACGCCTCGTGGAACGGTTCGCAGGGTCCTTGGGGCAGAGCTGGCAATCTTTGTTCGCATTTGATTGGTTCTACTGAGTGGGTAGAACTTCTTTAAAGAAGAGGTCCTTGAACTGCATCCAGGTAGTACAGACCACCCTAGTTTCTCAGCCAATGTGCAGCCTTTATCTCCTAAGGCAAATGGGGTGGCTTTCAGTCGGATATAATCTTGGCCAACATTGGATGGCTCAGATTATTGCAGACTAGTTCGAAGTCACGGAGGAAAGTGTACGGCTCTTCGCTTAGGTTTCCGTTGAACTTTCGGCAGCAGGCTAAGGAAGTGGGGCTTCAGCTCGAATGCCTGGTCGGGAACTGCAGGTGCTAGCCAATTCTGGATTTCTGTCTCCGCCGAGTTATAGGTATCGACCATTGGTCGGTCGATCCCTTCAGCTACTATTATTCGCCCCATTCGTGCAGTAAGATCAGCATTTTTCTGTTCAGCTTCAGCAAGGCGTCTTAGAATTTGTCTCATCTGGTCCTCATCAGGCGGCATCTTTGCGGCATTTCTTCCTCTACTTCTGGGGATTGGAAAATGAGGTCGGTGTTAGAGGTTGAATCAAGTAAGGGACTACCGAGGCAATGATCTTCCTTGGTTAATCTCAGAGGAGATAGAAGGGTAGGTTTGAGGGTAACCACCCTGAGCAAGAGGGAACCAGAGACTCAAGAGAGTCATGAGTCCTGGGTGGTCCAAGGTGCGCTCGGACCGGAAAAGACGAGTTACTTGGGGGACTCAGAGAAAGATCAGTGAACGGTGCGTCGAGGTCTCCCCAGTCACTCATCTTGGTGAAGCAAGAAGAAGATAGGATTTTACTTCTACCTGAAGCAAGCACAAGATCAATCCAAGACCCTGGATTCACACTCAACACAGTGAAGGACTCAAAGTTGAGTCCAATTTATCTTGTAGTTTTTAAGTGTGATTTTCAAGCAAATCTAGCAAGGATTACGCGGCCTAGAGGGAAGTCGGCTCAGAGCCGGATGCGTCTTCCCTGTCTATCCTGTCGTCTAAGATACCGCCGCTCCTTCCTTTCTTCGCTCCTATCCCAAGCCGATGGACTCAGTGACCATGCCCCTATCTACCTGCAAGCAGGCGGAGGCTGACAAGGCTGGAACTTCGCCCCGGAGGGTTACTAGCAACTTGTCGCGAAGTACCGCAATTTCACCCCTATCTACCTGAGACAGGCGGAGGCTACTTGGTACTAGTCAAAGAGTCTGAAAATATTCGGCTTGTGATATTTGCTAGGATCAGTTGGAACGTGATATGGAAGACGGGGATTTGGCTCTACCTTAGGGTGTTCACACACACTCAGGTACCCTCACTCAGCCTGAAAACAAGGTCGGGGATTAGTCTCCCGCAAACAATTTTCAGTTTTTATTCCCTTTTTATGGTCAATACTGTTAGCAGTCCCAGTTTTAAAATTAGGTTATCACTGTAATTAATCACCACAAAGCACGCCTATCGGACAGTCCCAATTTCCTTTTTAATTAAGTGAGAAAATCAGAGGGGGGGAAATCGAGAAAAGCCGATGCAAGTTGAAATCTATGATGCGTATGCCAAGTAGAGAATACTTACAGTGGTCCTTCGCTTCTTGATGCAGGATGCTATACAGAATTGAAAACTCTACCCTACATGCAAATGCAAGCGATGAAAGTCGCTCCTAGACAGGCAGTTCTATTAACGTGAAGAACGGTTTAATTTGAACTATGTCCTGCGGTCTAGGTGCGTCTTTTAAGGGTGTTGTGTGGTCCTATTGATTACGAGCACAAACAAGTCCTAGAGTAGCTCGAGGAGCCGCTAGTGCAAGCTAAATTACCAATCAATCCACACAGCACACGGGACACGGTTTTCCACTATATTTACACGCGCGAGATCCCAAACGGGAACCACTGGAAATAATGCAAAAGAAAAATAATTAAAAAAAATACAATGCCTCTCTTTCTCTCCACACAATCTAAATGCTAAGTCCTTGAAGCGTCGCCGACTCCTCGCGGTCCTCGCACAAAAATTAAATGAAGGTCAGAGAGTGACACAAAAATGAAATAATGCAAAGGAACTAAATGAGAGAAATAATCACAAGAAAAACCGGGGGTCAGACTACCCGGAGATTAGAAGATCAAACACTCAAAAATATGCTACAATTAGCCTAAGCCGTGCCTCCCCGGCAACGGCGCCATTTTGATAGGCCTCCCGCACCCTTAGTTAATTCGGGCAAATTAATGTTCCAAATCAATTTTAAGTGTTCGTTGCAGTCGGATACGGGAGGTTGATCAAATACCACTTAAGACAGATTTTGGGTCAATTTTAAGCAGTGATTTTTTTTACTTGGTGGAGTCCAAGGTCGATCTCAGGGAGGCAACTGTCTCCTTAGGTTGATTACAACAATTTACAAGTGTTTGATATTCGGGGAACAATTTTTTTTTGGTATTTTTAATTTTCAATGCAGACATATGCAAAAATCCAGCCAAGTTGAGATTAAATCAATTTAAGATATCAAAAGAAGTCCAAAAATTATGAAACTTGGTCAGATTATGAAATGGAATGAAATTAAGCTACACTAATTTTTTTTTGGAATTTTTCGACTCAAGATAAATTTACTGTGAATTAAACAAACAGACAGAGTGATTTTCAATGTTTAATTTTTAATAAATATCAAACCACAATTTCTCCAAGAACTAAAATTATCCTAGGAAGGTCTAATGATTAGGGACCTAGGAAAATTAACAGAACCAAAATCCACTGTGAAATGAATTAATTAAAATTATTTAAAGGAAATCACTCAACTATTTATTCAGGCCTCATTATGCGTGCAAATGACATGAAATTTTTATGGAGTGTCAAAAATAATGTCCTTAAGCTACTGTGAATTTTTGGTGATTTTGAAGGCACTGATATTTAATTAAAAATCAAAAGGCATCACTGGGCAAAATATGTCACAAATGAACCAATTAATTTATTGATAATTCAATGAAGCCAACAAAAATCAGACACGTGTACATAAAGATAGAGGACAAAATTCTCAACAACTTGCAATTTTTGGAATTTCAAAATGATGAAAAATGCATGCTATGGACACGTGCAAACACAAGGGTATAAATGCAATACTGGAAAAATAAAATTTCAATAAATAAACGTGCTGACAGGGACTAAAATGCAATTACCTATACTATGCAGGACTTCTATGCAATTTCTCCACGAATCACGTGCGCCTCAAGTGATGTCTGCTTCACAGGGACCTTTCTGCAAATCTTGAAACTTCCAGGGGTGTTGGTGCAATTAACCCAGGCCGCACGTGCTCCTCACGTGGGGCGGCCTAGGTTCGGAGGGCTTCGGAGGCTCGGGTTTGCTTCGGAGTACCCGAGCCTAGGCTTGGAGGCCGAGGCTCGGATAGGGCGACGTGGCGGCCTGAAGGCCCTTGGATCAAGATTGATCCAAGGGTGGTCGGTGAAGACGCGTGGCAGCGGATGAAGCGTCTGATCCGCGGTGAGATCGACGGTCGAGGACGATGGCGGTAATGGTACGCGTGGCGGGACGAGGGCCGTTCGATCTGAGGATCGAACGGCTGCTGCTCCTTCTCCTTCAACGGGCCTCCGCCGCCTGCGGAGGAGATGGCTGCGCTCCGGAGAGGGCTGCTGAGCTCCGCCTCGACTGCCAGGCTCCGGTGGTGAGCTTCGTCAGCTCCCACCTAGCTCGGAAGACTCGGAAGAGGACGGCGAAGCCTCCGGTGGTCTCTGGATGGCTGGAGGAGGCTGGAGCTCCTGATCGATGAAGCTCGAGGAGAGCCCCGACGAGGCTCCGGCCAATGATGGTTCGGGTACCTGCAGAGGTTAGAAGAATAGCCGAAGCTTGTGCGTGTGATTGTGGAGAAGGTGAAGTGAACTGTGAGGCCTGCGGAGAAGGGGGTGGTCAGGTGACAGAGCTCCGGCCAGGTGGCGGAGCTTGCAGGTCGATGGTGGTTGTTGTGGAGTGAACGGCGATGCGGAGGGGTCAGCGAGGATGAGAGCTCCGTCGCGGAGCTCGTCGGAGTGTCGAGGAGGCGAGGAGATGTCCGTGGACGGCGAATAAATGCGGAGAAGATCAAGGAAAACGAAGGAGATGATCGGAGAAGAAATGGAGGAGGTTACCTGGGGTTTGGGGCTCAGTCTTGGGCTCCAGGTCGTCGCTCCAGAGGTCGGTAAAGCCTCGAGCTCGTGCAGCTACTCGGAGGGCGGCTGCGACACGGCGGTGCACCGTGGATCTCGCCGGAGAAGAAGGGCCGTCTTCGCTCAAGGAATCCCTCAATTCCTGTCACCAATCGAGAGCTCCGAGCTCTAGGTTCCTCTCTGGAGTGGCGGATGGCAATGAAGGTGGCCGGAGGGCGAGTATTTATAGGAGGAAGGTGACGGCAGAGCTGGGTGAGTGGCGAAGTTCATGGCTGTCGTGGGGCGAGTGTGGCGGAGATGGTGGTGTGCGAGGGAGCTGGCGAGGGAGAGGGATGAGTGGGGATGATCGTGGGGTGGTCAGTGGCCGGCGAGGTTGGCTGGAGTGCGGCCAAGAATAGGAAGGGGCAGCCCCTCCCGCAAGGCGGAGATCGTGGGAGAGAGGGGGTGCCCGAGGTAGGGGACGAAGTCCTGGCCGTTGGATCTTGTGATCCGACGGCCAGATCGAAGCGCAAAGTGAGCGGGCGTGATTAGATCTGGTGATGCGATGGATGGAATCGGGGGAAGACACGTGGCGTAATGGGGGCGAGGCGCGGGCGAGCGGCTAGGATCCGGTCAAGGTGATGCGATCTAAGGGTTCAAGAGGTGACGCGTGGCACACTGTGATGAGAGGATCGGAGGCGTGATCGAGCGGCGTAGATGCCGCCACGTGGCTCGCTGAGAGCGCGGCGCTAAGGGACGGTGGAGATGAGGAGCTGGTGGATCTGATGGCTGAGGGAGTGCGCGCACGTGGTCGGGTCTGGGCCGTTGGATCTGAAGCGCGATCCAACGGTGGGAATCGCAAGCGGACCAGACAAAGGTCAGCGGGCCGCGTGGCGCAATCAGAGGGCGCCACGTGGCCTGCTGTGAATGGTTGAAGGGGAAAACACGTGTAGAAAGAGGAGGAGGCCGAATTTGGAAAAACTCAAAACATGAAAGTTGTAGATCTTGATGAGATCTATAAGTTTCATGTTGACCAAAGACGGAGATGAGGTCAAACATGGTACATAAATACAAAGATACATAAATATACATAGGTAGTATACAAAATGACCCAAAAACCCAAGTTCCTCATACAAGCTCCAATTTCAATGAAATTAGTTTTATTTTGAAGGTCTTTTGATATGTAGTATTCTAATAGTGAGTAGACCTAAGTAGGAGTCTGTATGCGGGCTTTATGTGTGTTTTAATGTACAAGGGTGCTCAGGGTATTTAGGCTATTTTACAAGGGTGATTTGTGGCTTTCTTCCCTATATTATTAAGGAGTATATACATATATTATAGAGAAGAGTTTATTTGATGAAGGGATATTGTACAGGGGATTTTTGGCTTCTTATTTAAATGCAGATGAGCTGCTAAAATGCATGAATTATGGATGCATGCATGAGTGTTATTTATGCAAGATAAAAGGAAATATGCCTCTATTTTCTCGGGAACAAGGCTCTATTTTTGACTTTTGATGTGATGAATCACAGATTCATCACCCTCCCCCTTGGTCAAGCACATGCATGTGAAGATGGACCTAGAGACTAACTCGTCGGATCCTTGATCTAGACCTTCGCGATGGTTGAGATGAGCAGCAACCAAAGCTTGTTGCGAAAAGGGTGGGGGTCCTTGGATCTTGCCGGAGTAGGAGGAAGGGGAGGAGGAGGTGGGCGTTGGAGGAGGAGGGGAGGGTCTTGCTGGAACAAGGGTGAGTGTTGCAGGGGCGATGACAAGGCTCTCTATTCGGTGGTTGGAAGAGGAGGGTTTTGACGATTGTGGAGGGTGACGGTGAGGGTAGGGCTTCCACGTGGGCTTTCAGGAGGGGGAAGGGCACCTCAATGGATTGGGATTCGATGTTGTTGGTTTTTTTTTTGGGGGGGGGGGGGGGCTTTGTCAATGGTGGAGTGCGGTGGCGAGGGTAGGGCTTCCGCGAGGGTTGTAGGTGGGGGAAGGGGGGCCTCGATGGCTTGGTATTTGATGAGGTTGGTTTGGGGGGTAGGGGAGAGGAGGGTGGAGGAGGAGGGGAGGGTGACGTGTGCTGAAGGGCGGCGATGTGGCTCTCTGTTTGGGAGGGGGTGGGGAAGGTAGGGGTTCCATAGGGAGAGGAGGCTTCGACGGGGGATTTGACGATGGTGGACGGCAGCGACGGGGGACAGGGTTGCTCCTCCAACCTCGCTGAAAAGTTGTCTACCTTCCTAACGACCATGCGAAGGTGATGGAAGGTCGAGGGAGATGTGGAGGTATCTGGAGCTACTAGTCGATAGGGTTTTATCGGAGCAAAAAAATGTAAGATCAGTGATAGGCTCACAACTCCATCCAATCAAGTACTTGCATTGTTAGGGAATAACCAAAGCAAAGAGAAAACTTTGAGAATTGAAATGAGGTGAACGGAGGGCTGGAGGAGTGGTCGGAGTGGAAGCCCTAATGGGTCCCTCTTTTGTGAAAGAAGAGGAAATGGATCGAAGTGTAGGAGATTTTGGAGAAGGAGAAGAGTGAATCATAAGTGTGGATTAGGGGAGTTTGGTGGTGATCTAGAGATGATCAATCTACATGAAAATTTGTGGACTATTGTATAGAAAATGGAGAAACATCAAAGGGTGGAGAACAATGCATACCTGGAGATGGAGAAGAAGATCGGGAAGTTGAATCAAAGTCTAGGCTAAGGCTAAGGGGCTTCGAGTCATTGCTTGGTCACATACGACAAGCATGGAGCTTAACAGCACCTGAATGAGGGATTCAACACAGTGCAAGTCATCGTGGATCTCACCAGTGAAGATGGTCATTCACCTAACCTTACTCTCTCTCTCTCTCTCTCTCATTGAAAACAAGTAGGGGCATGGAAGCTTCTTGTGTAAAGGCGAATATGGGAGAATGGAGGTAGAGCTCCTATTTTATTCAAGATAGCACAATTAAAGGTGATGGTTTCAGTTGTACGCCATTGGAGCACGTGAGAAAGAAGATGGAGATTGAGTAACTAGCGAAGATGAGAGAAGAGAGGGCTTCGATTTGGCATCGAAATCATGGCTTGAATCCATGTGGATCGACGGAGTAAATGTGGAGAAGGTGCATCGGTGAAGCGTTGCAATGCTTGATGGCATAACAGGTAGAGGTTGACAATGATGGAGGGTCATCGTATCAAACGATCCAACGGTCCTTATGGAAGCGGATGCCTGGGATTAGCTTGATCAAGCAGCCCAAATGGAGGTAGGTGAAAAGGGATCAGGGTCATCTAATCAAGAGATCAAATGGTCCATATGGGAGGCGCTGGCTAAAGAAGAGTCGATAGGTGGCAAGCTATAATTGAGCCACATGGTCCAATAGAAAAAGAAATTATAAAATATTGTAAAATAAAAAAATATAATGTCAAATGGAGTTAAATTAAGAAGTGTTCGATATAAAAGTTGTGCATTTTTTTAGATATACAACTTTCATGTATATGTAGTTAATATTTTGTAAGTATTTTTTGAGAAAAATAGAAATATTTATTTTTTATTTGTTTATATTTTTGTATTTTTTTTAAATAATGAATAATACACAATATATTATATGCAATGTTAAACTAATTGTTATTAAGTCATGACTAATATGAAAAATATAGAAAATAAATAGAACCATAGACACACATGTATAATAACTAGACAAAATTATTTATTCACAATAATTAACCTTAATTATTTACAAGATATCAAACATTAATTATGATTAATTAATTATTACGTTAATTGAGTATTTCAAAATAGAGAACTAAATAATGAGAATAATGAGACTAATCTAAAATTCATCGCTTTCTAATCTATAAAGAAATTAAAGTTGCCACACTCATAATAGCATTTCCCATATTATCCACCCATGATCTTCTCTGCTTTTTGTTACATTGATTGTAGCTTGTAATTTTTGTCCATCTTCAGTTAAGAGTGGTTTCTTCATTCTATTGTACATTCCTCTCAGTTTCATCATAATTTGCATTTTCATTTGATGGTTCAACATCAATATCCTCAGCTATCTCTGAAGCCCCTTCGCAATACGTTAAAAATAGTAAAATAAAATAATGTTGATATTTTAATACTATCGTGAGGACTTCAACGAGGTTAACAATTTATGCTATAGTTTTATTCGTTCATATTAGCACATGTAGCAGCTGTCAATTCATACCATATTTCTTGAAGCCAAGTTGTGAATTTCGTGATTATCTACTAAGATTTTATATGTAAGAAATATGCGTTTACATATTATATTTTTATATTCCATAACTTTTTTGCATCCTGCGTATACCTTGATAAATGTTTATGAACTTATAAACATATGAGGAAATCAATGAAGAAAATGTATATAAACAAACAATTCATTAAATAAATGAAACATTGAAATAACATATCAGTAAAAGTATCCAATACCATATAATTACATGGCCGTTTACTTGAAGTCCCATCAATTAGCATATTTTGATTGCTTACGAAGAATTTGATGATAATCACGACCAAACCTATATTGAAATATTATGATTAGCATCAGATTATGTACAAGTAATCAAGTATTGTATATTTGTATGGAATAAAAAACAATATTAATTAGCATATTATATACTCAAAACAATCGTAATTAGCATATCATGTATGCTTTCAACATTATATGCATGCTTACAAAAATATTATGTAGATCCATATTTTTATTTTTTTTCATGATATAACATATAATTTTCTCTCCAACAAAAAAATATATAGAGATGCATAAACCTCCCCATTCCCATACTATGGTCTCTTTAAAAGGGAGAGGAGGGGGATGCATGTGCAATAAAATTCATAATCGGACTTTGGTACCATCCAAATAAACCACCCAAACATTTCCAAAAATGATTGAAATGGGTTGGGTTAATAGTTGATTTTTGGATCGGATTAGACCCAAACCATAATTATTTATTTAATATTTTGGGTTAAGGAATATGACAACTCTGATACACCAAATCAATTCCCTAGGGCTGCTACAACTCGCATAATATAGACCACAAAAAAGGTGAAGGTAAACGCAATGAAAAACATACTTGCCCCATTAACATGCATATAACGGAGCAACCGGCCCCCTTCCACATCTCTCATAATGTGTTATATGCTCTTGAAAGTGTTATCCACATGAGGTATGTAACGCATAGCTTAAATAAGGTCAGTCACTTTTTGAATCGTTGTACAAATACCAGCTATAGATAGATAGTCCCCTGCAACGATCAGGATCAGGGAAAGGGAGGCGACCTGAAGTCCAAATGGGATTGCTATTCGCAGGTCTCCTTGCTGGAATACAAGACACCAATATTTGGAGAAGACCCTTTCTCCTTTTTAAAATGCGGCAAAAAAGACCTAGTTTGCTCTCCTGAATTTCTCTTCTCGTCTGTTGATGATGGGTTTCAGTGTTCCATCCGACCCATCCAAAAAAACACGAATTTCTAATTTGGACGATCCTTGATTTTAATCTACCGACCCGACCCAACCGATCACATGAAAGACATAGTTGTTTGCCATTGGGTAAATTTAAAAAAAGACCTCAATTATGTCTCAATTACAGGCCCCATTATTCAGCTGTAACAAATATGGGCCGGAAGCTTCAACTTAAGGGCTTAACGTAGGGTCGTTGAAGCTTACAGAGACATCCATATGAGACGAAAATATAAGATCAGATACTTATTTATTACAATTGAAAAATGAAGCTTTAGAGACATAATTAAAGCTATTTTTGCAATTTATGCTTTGCCGATCATTAGTGTGTGCCACTTCGTATCCACAATTAAAAATACCAACCATCCGGAACTATACACCTAAATGTATCCTCATATTAAACGGCAACCATCTACGGCTATACACCCAAACTTGATGGTGTGACTAAAAAGAGAGAGGTAGTCATAAATATGTGTCTTGTATACACGATTCAACTTGCTCAACTCCAACCATCTCTTTATGTTAGCTGGAATAGTAACCCTTGTTCTTGTTGTAAGCTTGTAGTTGTAGCTTGCAGCCTTGTATATCTCGACCATTAAAGAGCATTAACCGCAGCCGCAAGATCGTGATTAACTGAACCAGCAGCCGCCGCATTGAGTTCAAATAGAGTTATTCTTCATAAAGGGTACTCCATAAAATGTATTTCTCAAAACGAGTACATATCGAAAAATTGTTGAACCGTTTGCCACTCATCAACGCGATGCTGACATCAGTTGTATCCAAAATATTCGCGTCATCAGTTGTATCCAAAATATTCCCTACTGCAAACAACAAAGACCGGATCGACGCGCATCACTTCGTCGATCGAACCGACAAACAATTCACCAATATCCCTATCCAAAAAAAATTCAGTCCATATCCATTTTAAGAAATAATTTTCATGCGATTCCCTGGATGAAAATAACTCTTGAAATACATTCAAAGCTTGCTCGATACAGAAGTACAAGCAAAGCTTGCCCGATACAGAAGAACAAGAGAGAAGAATCAATGTAACGGTAATGAACATCTTTAGAACTAAAATGGCAGGGGCCGCGCAGTGCGCGTACCCCCTCAGCAACAAATTATGACGTACACTCTCCCACATGGGGAGATGTTAAGGGTGCACCCCTCCCACGTGCAATGGAGGTCACTCCCTTAGGCCATGGGCCTTATTGATCACCCATCGACCCCGTCCAGGTAAGTATGTCTCCCCGTCGGCATTCCCGCTGCTTATATTCACTTCCCCGCGCTCCCCCTCTTTGGCCTCTCTCGATGTGGGACTAAACCACGGGCTCTCTGCTCCCACATTGGAAATCCACTGTCTTCCAAATTCTAGTTTTATGTAAATCGTTATAACACAGTATCGTATCGTGCATGATTTCCAGATCGTTTCTTCTGCTGTACGCAACCATCAATGTATCGGATTTCATATATTGTTGCCCATTCTTTTTCGTATCTTCTCATCACTTCCCAATGCGTTGCGAGCATTATAGGGTATCCTCAACACTCAAATACCCTGTCACGACATCTGACCTAAGTATTTTTCTGTCAGAACATCAATCGACGAATGGTTTGCTGATCGGCAAATCGTTTGTCGACAGTGTATAAAATTAATATATAATATTATTTCGGAAAACTTTTGAATTTTATATTACTACAAATAATATAAAAATATTAGGATTTAAGAATCAGCAAATGGCTTGTCCAAATTCATTTCCAAATATTTTTATATATTATCTTTAATGATATAAAATTCAAAAGTTTTCTGGAATAGGCTTCAATCGACAAACGATTTGCTGATCGACAAACCATTCGCCGATCGATGCCCTGACAGGGAAATACTGAGGCCAGATGTCCTGACGGGCATTTGAGCGATGGAGATGTCCTGTCAGGGAAAAAAACTCTCCTATGTTGGATACGCAACCTGATTACTTAATTTTTATTTTATTTAAAATCGAGGAGATGTTCGATTTTATCTGACAACTATTGGAATTGGATAACTAGTTACTCATCATTGCTGCGTCTGTCGGCACTTCTTTGGAGCGGAAGATAAAAGCCAATTGTGAGGTAAAAGGGACTTTCCCTCCTCTGTCCGGAAGCAAGAAGAACAACTCTAAAGATTGTATTCTCGAAAATCATGTACATAGTCAACTTGAAAAAGGAAATCCACAACACTACAAGCAACAAATGGACTAGAACACTTGACCCCCTAAAAACTGCGAAGAAGCAAGTGAGTGTATTGTTATGGAATTGTATAGGTAAAGATGAAATCCTCGTCAATGTATCGATCCTCTATGTTTTCATTTTCGAAACACGATGGTCTTAACATTTTTCTTAGTTGGATAAAATAATTCCATTGATGTTAGATAGTCGTAGAAAATGCTAAAGAGGATTTAAGAGGATGTTTCCTTTCGAAGAAGGGATTTACAATAAACTACTTAGTATCTCCAAGTTCACTCTTGTTGGACTCTCGATTGATACATTTCCCAATTGGCTTCTACTATGTGTAAATGGATGTCACATGAATTCGGGGAGAAAGTTTTAGACGAAAAATAATTTTGTTGATGAACCTTAAATGGACATGTTAATGTTCAAAAAAGAATTGTACTCACTTGTCGAATCTTCATACAACCGCATGCAGCTAGCATTGTTGTGATGCTCGGTCACATCTATAATGACCATCTCCGTTGTGATGGAAGCTCGACATTTGAAATAGCCAATGCTCACACACTAGCACCCTACTCTCTATGCAAGAACCACCATGTCACCCTATGATCGATAATATTAACCCAGTGTGCATATCTTGGTATTTGTTGTTTGGCTCTTAAAGAAAAACACCTCCCCTAATTGACAACATCGAGGAAGTGTGTGTGGAGTGATGGGGTCTAGATGAGGTGTTTGACGGCGGGGAGGTGGAGGATTGAGACGGGCAAGAGAGGAAGATGTTAGCATCATTTGAGGGGAGGGCATTCATCTTTCGAGGTTGTTATCTAGTTGAGCAGTTTACTTTCATTGTCTCTCCTTTACCTCTTTTGGTGATGTAATAATAGGAATTCGAATTATTCTTGTTTTCTTTTTTTGGATATTTTCAATCTAAACAGAATTTTTCTCTTTGTCATTTATTATATGAAAGGTTTATGATGCAGGTTGTTTATAATTGTTGTTGGTCGCTTTTGTGATGGGTGTTGAGATGTGCTCCTGTCGAAGTAGTGCATTACAATCATGCTGTTGTATAAAATATATCATCGATATTGTAACTAAAATGTTTGTCCAATATAATAATATTTTCATAAATCTTACTTCATACACATATTATGTTAACATTTATCATTAAATTTATAGAGTTAAAATTTGTAAAATAAATAGGAAAAATACCTAAATTGAAGTGGCTTTCCATGCATACAGGAAATACTCACCTTATTAGAAGGTTTTCCTATATATATATATATATATAATCATATAATGTAAATTTGCATTTTTGTGTGTATGTGTGTGTATATCTTGCGCGGATCATTGTATGACTATATGATCATGAAAAAATAACACCACTCTCGAGGAGGGGTCCTATAGTTGATCTGAAAATGGCCTCTACATTTTCACTGTTGAGTTCTACAATTGGATTTAAAAAGCTACAATATAATTGTAGAGAATCAAATCATGACAATATTTTTCTCTTGATAGGACTATTGATGTTCAGAACTCGTCATCATACATTGCATAGTTAGGGGGCTAACCTCACTACAAGGTGGACTAGTTCATTAGTGGGAAAAAGTGAAATCTCTCTCTCGCTCGCGAGCCATATGTGGTGTGGTTGTTGCACTACCATATTATTCTTCTCTACTTATGAAGAGGCCTTTAAGTATCACGTCATGTCTTGCTTAACTCATGAACCTGTTGCAAGCTTATTGACTACTAGAGAAACTTCCACTTGCTGCTAAATCCTCCATCCCAATATTTATCTCCAAACTTATAACTTACTTCCCTTATCTTAACCTTCACTTGTTTTTATATCTGATCCCATATTTATACTATGAGCTTTTAACTTGACTTCCCATTATCCTTCATCTCAAAACTAAGTTTTTGATAGAGTCGACTAAACTTTAGTGCACAAGAAGTCTTTTCCATTGATCCTCACCAAGCTTGGCTCCTCTTAAGAGGATTGTCCAACATATTACTCCCATGTTCCCTCCAATGGCCCTTGATTCTATATCCAAGGCCTCAAATATTATATTTCGATTTCATTTTGGTGAGCTTAACAAGAGAATTTCGGTGGAATTTCGGTGAAATGGTTGAAAATTGTGGAAATGACGTAAATCTCACTTTTTTAATAAAATTACGATTTCTAACATTATTTAACCAATAAATGAGATAGAAATACAAGTTTTTATTCTAATAATAAGAAGTTATCTTGATCAAGGCTTTAGACATTGATTTCGATCACTATATCGATGACTGGCTGGAATGAAATTTCGTTACATAATCTTAACTTTTGACACTCATATTTTCTTCAAGATCAAAAAGAACAATAATAGTTTTATATGCATAGATAACTTTTAAATTGAAGTATCGAATATCATAGATTTATATGCAATTCCATGAGATTACATGACATGATACATCAAATTCTAAGAACATAATTTATATGCACTTACTTATACTAACTACTACCTCACTAGTAGTTTAGTACTACATTTCTTATTTGGGAATGGCATTCATCCGAACCAAGAATTCCTAGGTGGATCCATGTACGTTGTATGATTCTTTCCTCCATAACGTGGCATGATCGAGTCTCTATATTCCACACAATCCTCTCATGTCATATAGTACATAATTTTGTAGTCCATTGAATATTCCATATATTCATGCTCAGTGGTGTGTGTAAGGAAGCCAATCCTGGGATACTTATCACCCAAAGCGGTATAAGCCGCAGAATCACATGGAGGTCGATGCGAGGATGATGCAACTAGAGAACTTCATGATGAAGAAGATGGAGCAAGAGCTGTAGGAAGAGATGCATCTGTAGGGGTTGAGATTGCGGTACTACAGGTAATAATATGGAAATATGCTATATCCTACACCAATATGTGAAGAGACGTCGATATAGTGTTTGTTGATTTCCCTGAAATACGCCATAGCTACCACTACTTTAGCCATGTCCAGGATGGAAAACACCATATGGATCATTTTTGTGCTTTAGATCCATATCCATTAAAGGGGATTAATGTTGCCATGTCAGCAAATATCAAATTTCCAACATCCATACTCGATGATCCCACCGAATATATGAGATCTTTCATAATAGTGCCGTCTTGGAGTTATCCTTAAGGTTGCGAGTGTGGGTATGAGGGGTATGGGCCATAATCCATCCGCTCTGCAAAATCTATGCCTCGGTTCAGAATTGGAATATATTGACCATGTATGTTTGTTCGTTAGCCCGTGTATTCTTGTCCAGCATGTAGTCCTTCTTTAAATCTATATCTGGTATTATATGCACCCCCACAAGAGGTTGCCCCTTCATCTTGCATATAATCTCCTACTGCAACAACACCTCCTCTACTGTCACATGATTTAGATTTTGATTTAAACTCGGAGGATGAGTAATTAGAATCACTTTTCAACCTCTAACTGGGTCTGGATGTCTCCTTTATCTAGCCATGCAATCTTCAACAAACTGCCTCCATTTGCGAGGCAATCTGCATATTTGGTCTCTCTCCTCTCTCGTCGAGTATGGGAGTGCCATTATCATTAATCCACTTTTGCAAGACATCTTCCTCATCATCATTGGCATCTTCAATTTTGAATATATATGCAAGACTGATGGTATCTATGTATTCTTGCTTGTTGCGTCCTCTTGCGTGCTTCGTTTTCAACCTAAGATTGTAGAAGATATGGACAAATCATGTAGCTTCTCTACTTCCTAAGGAATTTTGCCTTTCGGAGTGGATGGGGGTAAATGCGCTCCAATTTCTCTGACATCCTTGAGTGGATGCAGTATGCGACAATATCTTCACAACCACTTGTCGCAAGTTAGGTGCATCTCAAAACTAAGTTTTTGATATAATCGACCTAACTTTAGTGCACAAGAAGTCTTTTCCATTGATCCTCACCAAACCTGGCTCCTCTTAAGAGGGTTGTCCAACATTTACTCCCAAGTTCACTCCAATGACCCTAGCATGGATTCTATATCCAAGGTCTCAATATCAGATTTCGATTTCATTTCGGTAAGCTCGAAAAGAGAATTTCAATGGAATTTCGGTGAAATGGTTGAAAATTACGGAAATGACAAAAATATCGTTCATTGTTTAATCAATAAATGAGATAGAAATACAAGTTTTTATTCTAATAATAAAATGTTATCATGATTAAGGCCTTAGACATCGGTTTCGGTCACTATATCATGACTGACTGGAATGAAATTTTATTATATAATCATGACTTTTGACACTCAAATTTTCCTTCAAGATAAAAAAGAACAATAATAGTTTTATGTGCATAGATAACTTTAAAATTGAATTAGCAAATATCATAGATTCATAATACAAGTCCATGAGATTTACATGACATGATACATCAAATTTCAAGCAGACAATTTACATTCACTTACTTATACTAACTACCACCTTACTAGTAGTTTAGTATTGCATTTCTTATTTGGGAATGGCATTCATCCGAACCAAGAATTCCTAGGTGGATCCATGTACGTTGTACGATTCTTTCTTCCATAATGTGGTCTGATCGAGTCTCTATATTCCGCACAATTCTCCCATGTCATAAGGGATACATGATTTTGCGGTCCATTAAATTTTATATATTCATGCTTAGTGATGTGTGCAAGGAAGCCAATCGTGGGATACTTGTCACCTGAAGAGGCAGAAGCCGCATAATCACACGGAGGTCGATGCGAGGATGATGCAACTTGAGAACCTCGTGATGAAGAAGATGGAACAAGAGCTGCAGGAAAAGATGCCATATATAGGGGTTGAGATTACAGTACTACATGGTAATAATATGGAAACTAGGCACATACCCGCGCTTCGCGGCGAGAGGTAAAATGAAATTCAAAAACATAGAAAAGATGTTTAAAAATTTAGATGTGTATTTTATGGAAATGAAATTGACAATGATTTAATATTTATATGTTCAAAATAATATGAAAAATTTAAGAAGGTATCTACCTCACATGCTCATAATTCTGATAATAACTTCTTTAAAAGAAAGTTACATTAAATATTCTAACACATAAAAGTAACAAATAAAAAGAGATAATACGATCAACATATGGTGAATATTGTTCCTAACTTCATATATTTCAAAAGACAAATATGTAATTTTGTTGGTGGATAATTTTTTTTAAAAAAAATTGGGAGCATTTTCTTCTTTGTGTGGGATATCATTTAGATTCTAACAACAACCACCTCTAAAATTTTATACAAAAATATATTTAGTCAATAGATATCCAACCTAGTTAGTCACATAATCACAATTAAAAACCCAAATAAACACAATAAAAATCCAACAGAAAATCTTCCAGATTGACGTCATTCCCTTCCCGTCCCCTCTTCTTCCTCGTATGATTATTTCCCATGTACATCTCTCTCTACCCTTATTCTACCCTTATTCATATCCTTATTTCACCTTACATACTCTTATTCCACCTTATTCCTGTCCTTACAACTAAACATGAATAATGCATTATTCCAGCTTAGTTCTCACCTTATTCCGACTTATTCCTGAACCGAACGCACCCTAAGAATGTAACGGAATGGACCATGCTGACCGGTAGAAGAATACAACATTAAGTTGCATCCGAGTCGTTACTGATTCATGCATGGTAATTAACCTATTAGAGCGCAATCCACATAAAAAGTTTTCAGTGGAAACAAAAATGAGATGATTCATATATTACAACAAACAATGAAGAATCAATGTAACCTAAAAAACCACAAAAGAAAAATAGGTATACAAACAAAGCAAACGGAAGACGAACAATCTGCTCAAGAAAGGAGCAGGGGGAAATCAATCATGACATAAACGCTAAACATAGGGAAATCGTATAATGGAAAATGAACTTGTGAAGGACGAACATACCTGATGTAAGGCGAACAACCCACCCTAACGAAGGTGTAAAAAAATACAATCATAAAAGAAATTCTCCACACTGAATAGACATATAAGAAAGCATGATCTTCTAAAAAAAGGGCATACCTAGAAGAAAATGAGGAGATAACAGAACGTTGCTGTGATGAAGGACGAACATAGACAATGAAACGCAACAGTATATGTAATGCAGAAAAACAAATCAAACTAAATAGAAGTAACATGAGCATGATACTTTATAATGTCGGTCACAGGTATACAACCTGTTAATAAGACTAATAAAAAAATGAAATAAACTTCTGAAGGACGAATATCAAGAACTTTTGAAGGACGAACACACTGATGGAAAATGAAAACCAACTTTAACTAAGGAGAATAAAATTACAATCATAAAAGACGTGCGTCACAGAGAGTAAACATATAAGAAAGCATTATATTCAGAAAAAATGGCATACTTGCAAGAAAATGGAGAGAAAGCAGAACATCGACGGCGATGCTGGAAATGACATAAGGCAACATCATCGAACGGATGCAGTGAGGGCTTTTATCTCAAACCTGACAAAAGGGAATAGTGTTGTGTACAAAGAAACACCAAAAAATAAACAAAGCAAGTCACATCCACGTGGCATAAAATACGGGGAAAACCCAACAAAGGATAACAATGGCACTCCATTCTCAAGGGAGAGACCTCCACGTGTCACCGAGGCATGAAGAAACCCAGTAATAGTAATATTAATATGGAAATGTGCCATATCCTACACCAATATGCGAAGAGGTATCGGTATAATGTCGTTAATTTCCCTGAAATACCCCCTAACTACCACTACATTAACCATATCCATGAAGGAAAATACCATATGAATCATTTGTATGATTGAGATCCATATCCACTAAAGGGGATTGATGTTGCCAGCCAACAAATATCAAATTTCCAACATCTATACTCAATAAACCTATTGAACACATGAGATCTTTCATAATGGTGTAATCAAGATTGAATAGAACCATCTGATTTGATTCGTTCTCAATAGCCACGAGATGATCATTTTAGGGTGATCTTTTTGTCGATGGATGCTCCTATTACACTCGTAATCTCTGTCTATGAAGGATGAGAATCAACTATGTAGCATCTACATCGATAATTCAAGTATTGTATTGTAACGACCCCGTTTCCTGGGCCGTCGGATCCTCCCATATCCGGATCTGGTTACTCAGCAATAATTTATTCAGCAATCACAACTAACATTCAGAAATATACTGCAAATAAAAATACTCAGAAGAAAATATTTCAACACTTTTCCATTCACAAAATAAAGTTTAGAGGATACATTGTCCCACTATAACCATTACATGTACATCAGCTTGAAAGGAAAAATATAAAAAAGATTACTAACTACCTTAAAGAGTAAAGCTACTGTGGCTGGCTGGATGTCTAGTATGTAAGCCGGATGAATTTTTAAAGTCCTTGCTATGGCTCACCGATACCTGTTGAGTTTTCCATAAATCATAGGATAAAAATTAGCGAATGCTAAGTAACGAAGAAGAGAAAAGCAAATAAATTGTGTAATTTTTTTCAAAACTTGATATCACAAAATTTCATTCCTTTTCATTAATTTAAGTCATATTCTTTTCTATTCCACATCAGGGATTAGTCCAAGGGAACCCCACCATTCTTGGACTCCGAAGCTGTGGATGCTTCAGGATTGGAGATTGTGTTGATCTTGGTAAGCTTATGCCGCCGCACATCGCCTCAACCAATCCTCCAATACTACCCTGACAATTTCCTTTTCTTTTATTAAACAGGGTCTCAACCCTCAGCCTGGAAAATCAAATGAGCACACCGTCCTCGAGGACTCAGTTGCTTAAAACCTCAGGCTAACATTTAATCATATAACCTAGCGGCTTTAAATACATGTTATCGTGACCCAGCCGCTATTGAACCACTCGTGCCTCCACATGACACGACCACATCTTCCGTCGTTCCAACCCGAATATATTGGCTCCCGGTACCACGCGTTGCAAAACATTCAATTTGTGCGCACTTATCATAACAGGGCAACCGTGTACCACCTAGGTAGGGAAGTGCCAATACGGGTTCCTTCCGACAACCTACAGGTTGCATGCCCGACCTTTAGTACTACTCCCAGTCATCCTTATCGTGACACATGATCCTTTTCAGGATCCAACTCAAATCACACCAATTCACATGATGTAATTCTTTCGTTAAGTCTTTGATTTGAATAAACCGCAATACTTGGTATCGACTCACATATATATTATTCATAACCATATGTATACTCCTATTTATGCCTATTTTAACTCCCAAACCCTAACTTTCAGAGCCAACGCATCAATTTGATGTGTAAATCTTATTTTAGTGGGAATTACAAAGCAATTCTTCAGACTTTTTTCAAAAATAGCCAAAATTAGGGTTCTTCGTAGCAAAGAACACTAAATCAAGAATTTCAATAATTTCGTATGAAAACCCAACAGCAAAAAGAAGGATTTCGTTACCTAATCGAGCTCTCTCTCGTGTATGCAAGGCTTTATCGAGTTTCGTTTTTAGAAAGGCTATTTTAAGGCTCCTGAAAAGATCGAATTTCATTTTTCATATCAAAACGCTAAGAACATGTTAAGAACACGAAGAACGAACGAAGAACGCGAAGAACATGAAGAACGTCAAGAACATATTTTCTCTTAGAAATTCGGCAGAGTTTCCCCTTATATCGGGATATATTTCTCGGAAAATTTCGGCAGAGTTTCCCCTTATATCGGGATATATTTCAAAATAAAAACGAAAAGAGTTTCCTCTATAAAATCAATCGAGAGGAAAATAACAATGAAACTGAAAGAATATACTCAACAACAAGAGATGAAGAACCGGTAGACACCACACATCTTAGGTGAGTGAACGTGTGACGAATCACAGGGTCACTGACGTGCACAGCCGCCCGCACCTAAGTAGGGTATTACACAGATTTCTCCATCGAAATAACTATAAAAGCATAATACGAAGAATAGAAACATAAACGATGGAGAATCGGTAGACACCACGCGTCTTAGATGAGTGAACGTGTGACGAATCACAGGGTCACTGACGTGCATAGCCGCCCGCACCTAAGTAGGGTGTTACACAGATTTCTCCTCGAACCACAACAGGAAAATGAATCGGAAAGAAATATGAATCAAAAACAAAACTTGGAAGAACAAGAGTATGAATTGAAAGCCTAGCTTACGAAGCAACTAAGAGAGGATCATACCTTTCTTCTCCTCGTTCTCCCGGCAGCGCTTCGCTAGTGCTCCTCCCTCGCCTCCCACTCCTCCTCCCAACCTCTCGACCCTAGCCCTTGGGGTGGTGGTAGTGTAAGTTGTAGAGAATGAATGGGTAGGGGGGTCTATTTATAGGCCCCAGAAAACCACTAACCATGGTAGAAAACCATGGTTTAGACCTTAACCATGGTTTAGCGGCCCATGGTTTTGGCCCATGGTTTTAGCCAAAACTTATCCCAAACTTGGAGCTTAAGTTAGAACATTCTAGAGGATTCTAGATTTGCTAATGACGCTTAATTAACACTAATCGTGATTAACTTTCACTAATCGCGATTTAACTTTCGCGGCTTACGCATATCTTTTGTTAACTATTGATTAGTGTTTACTAATGATCATTAGCGGCTTTCAATCGTCATTAATTTCTTTAATCATGTTTAATTAGTCTTAATGACAGTCATTATGGATTAATGACATCTTAGCCTTCCTTACTTCTCTTTCTTCCGAAATTCATAACAAATCGAAACGAAGTCCGATTCACACGAAACAAATTCTGCCGGTTTCCTCTTTACGAGCCGGATCTTATTATATAGGATCCGAGATATGCCAAGTTCAAGGCTTTACATGTATACATCATCGTTCGATCCTTTGTAGGAACTACCTGAGTGTGGTATGAGGGGTATGGGCCGTAATCCATAAGCTCTTCAAATCTAGGTCTCGGTTTAGACTTGGAATATATTGACCATGTATGTTTATGCAATAGTCAGTGTATTCTTGTCTAGCATGTAGTCATTCTTTAAATCTAGATCTAGTATTATATGCATCCCCACAAAGAGGTTGCCCCTTCATCTGCATATAATCTCTTACTGCAACAACATCTCCTCTACTGCCACCTGATTTAGATTTTGTTTTAAACTTGGAGGAGTAGTAGTCAGAATCACTTTTCAACCTCTAGATGTGTCTAGATGTCTCCCCCATGTAGCCATGTAATGTTCAACAGCTGCCTCCATTTGCGAGGCAATCTGCGTATTTGATCTCCCTCCTTTCTCGTCGAGTACATGAGTACCATTATCATTAATCCACTTTTGCAAGATGTATTCCTCCTCACCATCATAGGATCTTCAATCTTGAATATATATGCAAGTCTGATGGAATTTATGTATTCTTGCTCGTCGTGTCCTTCTCTTGCATGCTTCATTTTCAATCTAAGATTGTAGCGAATATGGATAAGAGCATGTAGCTTCTCTACTTTCTAAAGAATTTCACCTTTCGGAGTGGATGTGGTAAATGTGCTCCAATTTCTCTCACATCCTCGGGCAGACGCAGTTTGCAACAATACCTTCACAGCCACTTATTGCAAGTTAGGTGCATCTAATCCATATAGGACCCACCATTCGCTTGCAAGGCACACACTATTTTAGTCATAGAAGATAAGTGGCATTATTAACATATAATATACATGGAAAACTATGTAATTAATTGATACTTCAAGATCATACATGTGTGAAAGTTTATTATTACGATCATTAATCGTAATTATTCTTCCAAAAGAACCCAAGGCCTCCTTAAGGTATTTTCTCTACAAGATAGAAAATACTGAGTTCAATAATAAAGTTAATAAGACATCATAGATTAAGATGACTAAATATTATATACCCCTTTCATAAAATTTGTTTGTACATCTCTTGACTTCACCATAATTGTAAGGGTTGATAAGAACTCAGACGATATCGAGGTTGTGCTTGTAATGGTAATTCGAATTAAGATAATATATTGAAACATACACAAGAACTATTTTAATGGTGATTGAATGACGCTAAAAGTTTAAATTAAAGAGTGTAACATACAAAAATGCGTACCAGCTTGGCAAAGAGGATGTGACAACATTTTCGACCAACGTTCGTCGATGATGCCCAACCACACCTTATAACCTTTTCTGACATTTTCTTTTACTTTCTCTTTCATCACCCACATGACTCTGTATTTCACACACATGGTTTATTTTCCTTACCTATCCATTATTCTCAAGACTGTCACAACTATCCCCATATTTTTTAATCCCCATATGACATCATCCCAAAAATTAACATTATTGATCAAGGTTTCTATCTTTCTTTCTCGATCGGTGCGAAACTTGAGGATCTCGATCCATTCCCCTGAACAATACATTTTCTTCAAACCAAACATGTGTTATTGCATGCTTTACAACACCATAAAATTGGTTTCAAATCTTGTAATTCCAAGCCTTACAATGTCACCACCACACACTCTTCACATCAATTCTAGGACTTTTGAATGGTTGTAGATGAATGTTGTGATTGATTGTGTATTATCAACCACATTCATAATGATTTTCCTCTTTTCAAAATCTTTAAGGATCAGGTCTATGCAATGTACAACACAGGTGTCCAGAAGATGCTATATTTGTTGGAAGACATGATCATCTCACTCGTCTTCTTGAAGTTGCTAACATTGTCAGTCACAATCTAAACAATGTTATCTTGACCGACCTCTTGTATGACATCTTTCAAGAGTCTGATTATACACTTGTGACTCTTAACATGTTCAGATGCATCTAAATACTGCCTTCCCTTCGTAATATACGAGGAAGTTGATGATTTACTTTCTCGTATAGCTTGTCCAACCATCACACATGAGGGTTACACCATACTCATGATACTTCTTCTTCAATTCAACAATATAATCACCAATCACCTCCTTCTCCATGCGAAGATATTTGTTCACTATCTCGTACGGAGTATGAGCTGTCACGTCTCCCACTGCTGCATCAATCTCATTAATTGCATGTTGCAAGAAGTGTCCCTTTGACACATTCGCTGGAATATCTTCTCCAGCAAACAACTTTATGACATCCCTTCCTATTCGCTCCCTCACATTATCGAATAAGCCCTTTAATGTCTTTTGATTTGGATCTTTACTCGAAACATAGTGAATGGATTGCTCTTTCTTAAAAATGATTCTATGCCCTTTTGCTTCGTCTTTGACGGTACATCAACTGCATCACTTCCACTTGCACTGCCACTTCTCGATCCAATATTTTATAAAGAACCTTGAAATGGCACCAACATGTCCAAGGCCACCATGACCATCAAGTTCTCATCCCTCATGCTTGCTCCTCATAGAGTTGTGTAATGTCACCTTATATGCATTTCTCTCTACCACAGTTTGAATATCATATGGATATTGCATATCGTCATCATAGGAATTAGACAAGATAAGAACTCTCAGTGTGACTTTAATTCATTGAACTCCTCGCCTCTTCACCCATTTTCCTTCTTTTCTCACTTTTTTTCTTTAAAGTGAGCCTTCACTTCATCCTTAATTTCTTTTGGATATGTAGGACATTTAGCCGCATTCACGTAGCCACCAAGAGATGTTGTTTTAGGCTTGTGATTCCTCCTCCTCCTCCTCCTCCTCCTCCAATTCTCTCCCCATAAAAAATGTATTGATGTTTCTACTTGTTGCTGCTAGGAGCAACACAATATTTCCACCAAATCTATCCAACAATCGTGGTATAATGCTCAAAGCCAGAACCAAAGTTGGCATCGGAATCATAAGCCATTATTTTCACCTCTTGAGCATTAGCATAATGGTGATATACGCATTATGCAATAATAGCATATATTATCATAGAACAAGAAAGAGGACTAGCAAAATAATAGTGCATATGCTATATACAATGTAGCATGTCCCTTTGGGACAAGATCAGAGGATTTATGCTTGTTCTTAAAAAGTCAAATTTCAATTCTTTTAAATGTAAGATGCAAGCTGCAAGTTTTTTAGATCATTGTTTACATATTTAAAGCAGGAGAATCGTAAATATAAATTATTTCATGTGTGATTGCAAGTTGTTTGTACATCTAACTTTATGTATTTACATATTTAGAGCATAATTTAACATCGAAATTTACATATTTAGAGAAGATCAACATTTAAATTTACTTGTAAATTTAAGAAGCTGTCTGTACATCTAAATTTACATGTATACATATTTAAAGCATATTTCAACATATTACTTTACTCGTAAATTGTAGAATAAGTCATATATACATCTAAATTTACATATCTCGAGTAGATTTCAACATCAAGATTTACATACTGAGAGCAGATCAACATCTAAATTTACTCATAAATTGAAGAAGAAGTTGTATGTAAATCTAAATTTACATATTTAGAGCACATTTCAACATCTAAATATACATATTTAGAGCATATCAACATCATTCATGACGTGAGAAGTATGGAATCCATGCAGTTCAGACTTATTTATTTGGATAGTTTCCACAAAGATAAAACTCAGAAAAATAAAAGCATCGTGCTCATCATTTATTAATACTAGAACTTATGAAATTCATCGTGGATAAAAAAATTATGATGCAAAATACATACAAGCACGCCGCAAGACTTCGACTCAACTTGTCGTACTCCTTATCTTCCTCATAGTCAAGCAGAGAACAAGAATGAGAGCCTAATGAATGACGAAGTTTCTAATGGTGGGGATGGCTTGGCTTGCGAGTTATGAGTTGTGCGGTGAAATGGTACAATGGAATACACTATTTATAGACCTCCAAATTATCTTCATGTTGGGCCTACAAGCAATAGAATATGTTGGACCGCCAAAATATCTTCGAGTAGGTGTCCAAAATAATAGCTGTATAGCATATGTGTGTCCATAAATCAAAGAACCTAACCAGCTCTAGTCTTTCACCCTTATTTTGGTCATTTCGACCAGAAGTAGCCGACATGAAGATATTCGACCAAATTTTGATCGGACATGTGCAAAGATTCCACCTTTCACTCATTTTCTATCGAACACATGTCGAAGTTGATCGACTTTCGGCCAACATGGGATCGATATCTTAGAAACAAATATGAGTAGAGGTTTCGATATCGGGACTTGACCGAAATTGAATTTCGACTGAATTTCAGTCTTCAGTCGAAATTCGATGAAATTAGGCCATGTTTATATCTCATCTTCGAAGCCACCACTTTTGTTACACTTTTCTTTCTCATCATCATCCTTGTAATCATATATAATTTTCGTTGTAAAATAGTATCAACACTACTACTTTTAAGAGATTATGATCCTTAACGAGTGATATTATAAAATATTTAAGGATATTTACACCCATAACCCTGAGTAATTTCATAATTACCCCAGAAAACCTCTATAATCATGAATTACACTCAGGACCCTGAATAGTGCTCCGTTTTACACCCATAACCTTTCATAATTTAGTTCAACTCTACCAAATGAGTGAGTTAATTTAACCAATTTGAGATCTAACGTCTATGATTAATCAAAATTTAAAAAGAACATAAAAAGTGCTTCGACGATTGGGTGGTAGAGGAGGAGATTTGGGGGAGACACGGGCTAGCAGGCCGAGGTTGGTGGTAGGGGTTTGCAGGTTGGAGTTGGATGCAGGTCAGGGGTAGGAGAGGGGCTTACAGTCGGGGTTGGAGATTGGGGGGGGGGGGGGTGCGCTTGCAGGTCGAGGTTAGTGGCGGCAGGAAGGGAGGGGTTTGACATGTTGTGGGGGGGGGGGGGGGTCGGGGTTTGGAGGTGGCGACGGTGAGGGGGGCTTGCAAGTCGTGGTTGGAGGGGGCTTGCAGGCTGAGGTTGGTGGTAGGGGGATTGCAAGTCGGAGCTGGGTGTAGGTTGGGGGCGGGAAGGGGGCTTTCTGTTGGGGTTGGAGGGGGCGGGAGGGGGGCTTGCAGGTCGGGGTCAGTGGCGAGGGGGAGGGAGGGGGCTGGCAGGTTAGGAGGGAGGGGGGGTCAGGGTTGGAGGCGGTGACGATGGGCTTGTAAGTCATGGTTGGAGGTAGGGGGATTGCAGATCGGGAGCGGAAGAGGGGGGGGGGGCTTGCAGGTCGAGGTTAGTGGTGGCGGGGAGGGAGGGGACTGGCAGGTCGGGGTCGGAGGTGTCGACTTGTGGAAGGGGGGGCTTGTGGGTCGGTGGTGGAGGCTGGCCAGTGAGAACGTGGTCGGCAGAGGGAAGGGGAGGAGGTGGTGGTCGGTGGAGGATGTCAACGGGTAGAGGGGGGGGGTTGCCTGGTTGAAGGAGGAGGAGGTCGACAGGGTGTTGGTTGGTTGGAGTGGGGAGTGGGAGGGTTAGAACATTCGTAAATAATGTGAACTTTAAGGGTATAAAATGTAAAATACTTAACGGATATCGTTATACTAACAGAAAATTAGGTGGAAGTTAACACGGAGTTATGAGTGCAAGAGTTAAGCACTATTCATGGTCATGAGAGTAATTCGTGATTATAGATATTTTTTGGGGTAATTATGAAATTATTCAGGATCATGGGTGTAAATATCCCAATATTTTACTAACCTTGAGAAGTAGAGTAAATTGTCCTCTTAGTTACATTTTCAATCGAAGTATTTTTAATAATATCTGTAAATCTTGGAGTCTTTTTTGAGAAGGGAAAAATGCGTATGCCCCTAAGGGGGAACTAACTTAGCTTCCCCCACCCCATTTCTCACGTATTTTTT
This sequence comes from Ottelia alismoides, assembly GCA_037367405.1. Lineage (NCBI taxonomy): Eukaryota > Viridiplantae > Streptophyta > Magnoliopsida > Alismatales > Hydrocharitaceae > Ottelia > Ottelia alismoides. Next base: position 600,899 of record JAZKJV010001341.1, on the reverse strand, counting down.
TATTTTTTTGAAAATAAAAACCACGTAAATTTATTATTAATTCCCTATATTATGTCATTAAAATTTCATGCGAAACAGAGACTCCTACGATCTCCATCCAGACGGGATCGATTTAAAAAATTCCGTGACCGTTAAAAAATGATAGTTTGGATGGAAGTCGTAGGAGTCTCTGTTTCTAGGGATATAGTGATGAATATTCTCGGAAGAAATTTTCAAAAAAAATAAAATAGAGAAAATGAGATGGAGAAAATTAAATTAGTTCCTCCTATGGACAACCTCATTTATCCCTTTTAGAAACACGGGTAAATTAACTCAAGATAAAAAAACCAAAGAAGTATGAAAGGAATGACTTCACTAGCTTAGCAAAAAAAAATGACTACACTATAATTTGATTTGATTGGGAATTGTGTGATGTCGCAGCCACCGCAACCTCTACAGTGAGACGACCGTGATTAAAAATGGGATATTTACACTCATAACCCTGAGTAATATGGTAATTACCCCAGGAACCCTGCATAATCGCTAATTACGCGAAAACCCCCGAATAATGCTTAACTCTTGCATAGCATAACCCTGTGTTAGTGGACGTTCCTTTTTGCTGGACGGCCGTTAGTTTATGGACGAAAATGCCCTCAGGTTTGAGGGGCTCCCCTCCCATGCAACGGCTAGAAATAGGACCGTTGGGTGTCTCCCCTCCCATGCAAAAACCTATAAAATGACATGTAGAGGCCCCATAGAATTTTTTTTGTAAGGAAGGTTGCTGGTAAATCCACATCATAAGGTGCATTTTTTTTTCGTTATGTTGCAAGATGTTGATTTTTTGTGTCTGCAAGTTATTGTTTGAAGATGTCTACGTTTTTGCAGAAGATGCGGTCGCGTTCCTTTGAATCATCATCTAGTATACGTTGCGTTTGCGGCGCCGAGGCTGCCTTGAAGACCTCCACCAAACCATGGAGCAAAGGAGCACGATTCTATACATGCGCCTCGAAGACTTGCGATTTCTTTCGTTGGATGGATGAACCATGCAACAAAGAACGACAATCTTTCGGCACTATGAAGAAGCCTCCATCAACATATGCGAATGTTAATATCCCTGTATTGAACAAGCTTTCAGCAATTTTGATATGGCTGAAAGCAATATTGATATGTTTGCTATTCATATCCCTGTTACTGACATACATTGCTTTGAAATAATATTTCGCAACAAAGAAGAAATGTCATTCCAAAAAAGAAATGTCCTGTATTCATATGGCGATTGCTCGTGCAAGTATCCAAAAGCAATTACATAGCACATGTAAGGATTAGCAATGCATTGAACCGTCTCCAAGGATTCATGCGTACCTTCGGTATTAGCAATGCATTGAACCGTCTCCAAGGATTCATGCGTAACTGATCCCAACGCATGCAAAGCCTCCACTGCCTCATTTGCATCAGCCCCTAAGGACGTGGGAGTTGGATCTTGACCTGCATTCGCATCCGCTTCCTCGGCATGAAGTGGTTCAGCATCTTGATCAAACTCCACCACCAACTCAACTTGCGTCCCATCTTGGTGCAAGTGAAACATTTCCATCATCTGCTTCTCATTAGATAACTTCGCATACCTAACGAAGACAAAATGCGAGTACAGTTCGTATACCTAAATAATAAGCGAGAAGGCCAATAATAAGATAGTTTCATACCTGGATGGATGGGAGTTAGGAATTTTATAGCTCATCCGCAAGGAATCCTTTGCTTGCCATGGAACAACTTCTGCGATGTCATCCAAGATGTCGAACCAACACGTGTAATCTGGGTCTGTCCCTATGACGACTTGCTGTCCCAGCAAGTACCTATCGCCACCACGACCTCGCACCTTCTTGAAGTATCCCCCATACCGGACGCAAATGCTAAGGACCCCATCGCGGCCTTCGAACCAACCCATGCCCTAAGGTATATGCAGCTTTCCTTCTCATCTACTCATTTACATTTTACAAAGATTTTCAGGGGCGAAGACGATGGAAGACTTACCGGTGCCTTTCGTGTTGCTTCTGGTAGCTTGGTGTAGGAGGAAGCGTCTCGTCGGCGATCGGTGGGGGGCTCTTCTTCTTCCGCGAGTTGGAGAAGATGAGGAAGACGATGATCGAGCGGGAACGATCGTTGAGGATGTCGAGGGCGGGCGGGACGAGGGAAAAACATATACCCCGTCACCCAGCCACTATTCATCGATTAGACTTCCCCTTCCATCTACACCCTACACGTGGCGGCAACAAATCCCAGCCATTTGATCTCTACCTCGAAACTCGGTGGTGGTAGGTGGTAACCCAACCCTGGTTACCCCTAACGTCCCACCGTAACGGAGGGTTACGCACGTAATCGATAAGCATTACTCGGGGGTTTTCGCGTAATTAGCGATTATGCAGGGTTCCTGGGGTAATTACCATATTACTCAGGGTTATGGGTGTAAATATCCCATTAAAAATTGGTGGCTTTGTTTAACCATATTTATTGTAATGTCCATAAGTATTCCTGATTATCTGATTGGAACCTAAGTTGAATCAGAAATAGGCTGAGCTAAGCAAGTGGAGTATGATGGTTGACAGGAATCGGAGGCGGATAACGCTCAGAGATGAGACGAGCAGGGACGAAGCCAGAAATTTTTACTTGGGGGGGCCAAATTATTGAGACTACACACATACATATACACATATACATACATATACATGTAGATACATTATATATAAAGTTTATCTATGCTATTATTTATCGTTTTAATTATTAATATTTATTTACAAGGAATTTTTATAAAAGACACCCTTATAGAATTGCGATTTCACATAAATATCTAAACAAACATTATATGGGCAAAAAGGTCCTTACAAAATTCTTCAAATCACAAAAAAATTTATTAATACGATGTTAAGTAGTACCACTAAATCTAATATTTTTAAAAATTAAAATTATATCACACTTAATGTAGAGATGCAAAGGGGTGTGTGTGCCTATTCCTTATACTTTATTTCGACATGTGTATGTATCTGTATTAAAATGAATACATATATAAATGCCACATTAATGTATGTTCTATATAGTTATTCTATATAGGGATACATATATGGATATAGGTAGTATCGAATCCTTGTCTGTTTTTGAATACGAATACAGATGCAGATACACATATCGACTGATATTAAAATTATCTTACCATATTCTTAAAAAACCGATACAAATGTAAAACGAATACTGATTACATACGAGTAATGTTAGAAATAATCTATGGAATTGACTTGAATATATATGAATTGGCACTACAAGAAAAATGAGTTGTGGCCATGGAATGTGGCTACGGAAACTTGTGGCCACGATAAATTCGGTGGTCACTTGTAGTGGCCACGGCATATTCATGGCTAGAGAACTCTCGCGACGAGACTTGTAGCTACGGCTATTGGCCACGATGTGCCGTGGCCAGAGCCGAATTCGGTGGCCACAAATCCCATATCCGTGGCCATAGTTCTGTAGCCACAAATTTTTTTCCTTGTAGTGTGGATGGAAAACACACGATATAAATTTAGTAAATGTATTTGTATCATAAAAATTATACAAATATGGTAAAAGAAGGTATAGAATTATGTTATATATGGTTAAAAATAAACGTATGACTATATTTATATACGAAAACAAATATGGATACGGATGTTTGCGGATAACAGAATGATATCCATATCCGTATCCATTTTAAAACGGATACGGATGTAAAAAAATCTGTATAAAAATGATACGGTGGCGGATCAGATACAATATATCCGTAACTGTTTACATCCCTATATTTATGACATGTAGTTCTTGTAAAACATACAAGTATTAATAATTAAATTATCGTATTCAGATCATATTATTAATTTTTTATTGAGAAATGAGAGTGGAAGAATTATATACAACTTATAAATGGGAGATGGGGGATCATTTATACAACTTATTAAGATTTATATTTAAGTATTGTATTTAAATCATATACTATTACACTGTATAATATATAATAAGTGCTTTGTTGGGAGACAGGGGGGCCAAGCCCCCTCCCGCCCCCCCCTTGTCTCCGTCACTGGAGACGAGCCCCAATAAAATTTCCCAATCTATCTTCGATCCTCTCTGTTCTTGTGATTTCGGTACTCTAGGGTTTTCCACTAAAAATCGAAAGCTCCCGATGTGCTCTTGCTCGCTCCTGATCTCCAACCCATGCAGATTCCTCCACGAAGCTCCCATCTTCCTAACCGTCCAAAACCCTAATCCCAGATTCCACGCGCTCTTCCGGAGGTCCTCCCCACTTCAATCCTTGAAGAGCAGCAGAATCGCTGGCGATTCACAGCTGCCGTCGGCGGATGGGGATTCGGAGGAAGGCTCGCCGGGTTTCGATTTCCTGGACTTGAAGAGGGAATTGGAGGTGGAGGAGAGGGGTGCGGAGGGATTCGAAGAGGAGGAGATTCTGCTACCGGGGGTCTCTGGAAGGGGATTTATGGAGTCCGAGGAGGAGGAGGAGGAAGAGGAGGAGGAGGGACGGGGGAGAATTGTGAGGAGCAGGAGGAGGATGGCGGCGAGTGGGAGGCAGATGACGAGGAGATCCAGCTTGATGGCGAAGCAGGTGATTAGCACGAGATCCGCTTGCAACGTTGGGTTTGTCTCCCAGATTTGGGTGGACACTGGGCCTGTAAGTGGTTTACTTGAGAACTGGAATTCACATTTCTTTCATCGAGATTGAGCATGATCGCGTTCTAGTTTTTTTTAAAGCTCATCAGAGATTAACAATCATCAACAAAGAAAGATAGAGTTGCACGATTTGTAAAAATAACAACAATTAACATCAATGTGTTTGTATATGTAAATCTTGGTCATCAACCTTTTCCTTGTCCGGGATGAGTTTAAAAGCTTGAACTTCAGAGGCAGCAACAATCTCACTAAAAAGTAAAAGGTATAGTTGATTGGCTCAAATGATGAGCACGATTGTTTACATACATCAGCAACTGAACCCCCCATCAAATCACTCCTTAAAATCCTCTCCACCACCAGTCACAAGCTCCATCATAGCGTTGATACAAAGCGCTGATGTACATATTGGTGATCGGATGTTTCCATTATTAGCCCCACATCAATGCTTTGCCAATGAAGCTTCAAAGTTGGTAGCCAAATGTGTTGATCATGTGTAATATACCTTGTATTCCACTTCCTGACCAGTCATTCAACGATAAATGGATTTCCCTTTCATTCTCCCATTGATTCCTCATCAACTCAACCACATTATTTTTCACTTGCACATTCTGTATAAGGAATTGCGAGGCCCTTGGTGATGGTTTAAACCTCACCAAAGGGTGCAACAATTTGGCATAGCACAAGAAATTGCCACGCTGTAGTTCTCCTCATTTCAAGTAGCCTCACCATCTTCTTTGATAAATTGATGTGATACCACAATCACTCCGATGGTTGGAGGGATCATCACTGGTGACTAGAGAAGAGAAGATGAGAGAAACAATCACGTGCAATCACATTAAGAGAATTCACCATGTTTCGTCATAATAGGTGTATGTTTTGCGAAGATGATTATTGGATCCATTTGTAGTATTACATATCTAGCCTTCTAATAATATCTTATTGGAGACTTGATGGCTCATTATTTGGTGGATGTATGATGCATAATGGAGATCATGTGCCATAGGAAAATAGAGGAACAGAGAAAGAAATGCGGAAGCGAGTGTGAACGTGGAATTTTTGGAGAAGAAACACGGAGTTGTGTGAAGAGAGAGATATATATAAGATGGAGAAACTTCAATTTTAATTTGTTAATATAACTCAATCTGTCCCTTAACAATGAGTAGTGTGCCCTTTATATAGTGAGGGGTGGAATTGCAATTGTGAAAATAAGAAATCCGAGCGAACCCTAATTAACCCAAAAACGACTCAACTCAAATACGAAACCTATTTTATATATCACATGTGATCTCAAAAAGCTAAAATAAAGTTAACATCATGAATGACTTAAATTGGACGAAGATGAAAAGACAATATGCCTTAATTTGGTTAAAAACCCTAACTTATCCCTAATCCCTAATTTCATGTTGCATTAAAGCAGAATGAATGTCTTGGTCTTTTTCATGGGGAGAGACATCCTCCTTAAATACATTTGTTTGTTCCTGCATAGGCCTTGTTCGAACAACCTCTATACTTAAATATGGTAGCACCGTGATTGGAGTAATTGAACTTAGTGGTGGAGAAAGTTCTGGGCTTGGTGACATGGACGGGCAATCTCTCTTTTATCTCTAATGTTACTGGTTGACAATAGAGAAAATTGTGGGACTTAATATAGCCCCATCTGAAGAATCCCATCAGCACTGACAATAGAGTTTGATTCAGATGTGGAGCTTTTTATATAGCCTCATTCCCATCAACACTGAACAATCCCATCAATAGGCAATGTGATGAGACTAAATATGAGTGTGTAACGGGATCTTGAAGAGATCCGATTACCCATATGAATCAAACTCTAACAGCTAATGGACATCCGCACACTTACAATGGACTGATTGGGTTTTTACTTGATAAGAATTTTTTTGATCTGAACTCATGCTGGACAACATACTGCTGGGAATCGTGTTTTATAAATGGTGAAACTTACCCCAAAAGTGAACCTTTAGCTGCATTTAAATTGTCTTGTATGATATGTTGAGAACAAGTATAAGCACATCGAATCATACTTGTATCCTATTTATGCAATTCCAAAGCATAGTAGGAATCATTTTCAATGAGATCAAACTCCAAATTGAGCCGAAGTGTACCTAAACGTTATAGTTGGAGTCTCATAAAAACATTATAGGTTGGAGTGCATAAGTGATTCACTGACACTGAAAAAGGACAGCTGAACATGTTGGAGAAGGGTGAGATAGGTGAATGGGATGTATACTTACAAAAGGCAAGAGTTATCCAGTGTTATATAAACGTGATATTTTGTTCTGTTCACAGCTAGAAAAATGACCTTCTTGATAATTATTACTACTAATTTAGGTCAAATGAAGCTACAATAGGTATATCTCTGTTATACCTCTTCTTTTATATTACTATTCTCGCATGCATCTTTTCACCTCTCTTTTGAAATCCCTTGTGGATTGATGTATTCCCCTCTTTACTTGTACACCTCCATGCTTCCCTACCATTACTCTGTTATAGGCTTATTTTCCTCTTCATTCCTTCACCCATTTATCCCTTTCGTCTCACCACGCACTTCCAGCTGTATTTAGTGGCATCGAAGTGAGGTTTCAGGTTCCTTCATACTGAAGATCTACTATGGACAATTTGAGACTTACCCAATGATATCTACACGCGATTCCTCCTCATGTGCCACACATGTAACTATAAAATATGGCTAAATAAAATTTACTGGAATTATGATACCATGAATCGACCATCTTATGATAGGAAAATGCTTCATTGTTGTTGTTTCTCTGGTATTGTAATTAAACACCCGAAGTTTACCTTTTCAACTTTTCTGATGACATGGAGATAATGTGTGGACAGATTCTAGAGACACTTGTAGGACTCTTTTGTGGATGTAACTGGAGTTGTGTTGGTCGGGGTTGTAGTGAGAAAGTGTCAATTGGAATCGATGGTGGAACGGGTGGAGAGGCTGCCTGAGGATGGGCCTCTGAGCTTTTGTCACAGGAGATGATATTTGATCCTTTTAAAATTGGTTCTCTTTGCTACATTTATATTGCATGTCTATTTTCCCGGAAGTTTTTTGAGGGCTTTGGTGGAAGAGTATGTAGATTGACACTGGTTAACTGGGAGGTGTATAGAGCCACTTCAGAAGGTGATGTGGAGCTACAGTATTAAAAAACAGCTTTACTATGTGATGTGTGTATTGAGATAATTGGATTTTGGCACAGATCTGCTTTGCAAGGTCATTTACTCTTGCTATGGTGGGACACTGGCCGTGGGTGAGGGTGAGGACAACAACATCATCGTCTTCTTTGTTTTAGGAGGAGTCTTGAATGTGGTTATTGAGGTATCAACTCTGATGAGGTAATTGAGAAATGGTGGTAATTTTCGCTAGTGGTTTGATGATTAGTCCTAGAAAGATGGGATAGGGATCCTCTTCACAATGGCTTTATATATCGATTTCAATGTAGGGGAAAAGAAAATTTTCAGGAAATTTCACTCATAGTCACGAACTTGCGGATCCAAAAAATCAAGTTTTTCAAAAATTAAGGTCCCCAATGTTCTTCAATTAATAGATAAGGTAGAAATACACATTTTGTCGTTAAAACAAAGGTGTAATTGGGAGGCTTTGACTTCTACTGCATCATATGCAGCTACTGAAATGTTGATATATACATATATGTATATTTATTTATAGTAAAATATGCAACTAAGAAGAGAAACTATAATGCACTATATACATAATAATAAGAGAATTAAAAATATATAGAATATCAGATGAAGGCACAAGGTAGTAATTACTTTGCTCCACACTTTAACTAGAAGTTATCACAGTCGGTCCATGTATCACATATACTAATTTTTAAAATGTCCATGTATTAATGACAATAATGGTCTTATGTCATGAAATCATAATTTGATTTCTATGTTCAAGATTTTCAATAGTGGGAGGCGCACCTTGTCTAAAACAAGAGTATTATTTGAATTGGATCTTACCAAGTAATACAAACAGGATACTTTATATAAGCTATGTGATTATCGTAAACTGTTGTTTGCCATCTTGCGATATATGAGCCTACATAAAAGACATAAATTTCAAAGCTCTTAGTAAATCAAGGGGACTCACCAAGATGCTATAGAAACAATTCTCCAATAAAATTAATAAATAGAAACGATGCTAAAAAAATTAAGGTATGGCCAAGGTTGTAGAAGTTGATAGTCGGTACTTGGTCGGTCGGATCACGGATTAAGGATAATTGACAGTCTGTCCGACTAATCAAACTTAGTCGGGCTTTAGTCGGTTTTGAAATTTTTAGCTCCCGTCCCGGATTTTTTTAAAATGTTGGTGTAGGTTCCATTTATAACATGAACTAAACATACAACACAATAACATGTACTGAATGCACAACATAAACATGAGATACAAAGGAATAGCGTAAAAAATAAGAGGCAACATGATATACTAAGTTACTAACTTCTAATCAACAATGAATACTAAGTTACAAACAATGAAACAAAATGAGAATAGAGAAGTAAAAAACTGTCATTTAAAAATAGGCCGACTACTTGGCCTGATTAGTCGAGTTGATCGACTAATGGCCGATTAGGCCTAGTCGAGTCAGCTACCCCCTCAACTCGACTAATCGGACCAACTAGTCGGCTTAGTTGGCCGATTTTTACAAACTTGCGTATGACAAAGTGGGGAGAAATTTTGTATATATTTGGCGAAACTAGGGAAATTTACCAAGCATTTTTGGTTTCTTGCTTATATCCCTGACATATTGCTGACTTGTCACTGATATCGAGCAATATCCTAGAAAGGAGAAGCATGCATGATTATGATATCAGCCACTTGGCTCTTCAAATAAAATGATATCAGTATTACTAAAAAATGATATCAACCACTTGGAAAAATCAAAGTTTTGATGAGATTTCACCGATTTCAATGGAATTTTAATCCATGCTCTTCCCAATGCTCGTGGATCTGTCTACGAAACCTTTGTTTCAATGGTTGATGTGCAGTGTTGTGAATGAGAGGGATAACAATTGGACTCCTTTCTTCACATCATTGTTTTCTGACCAGTTTTTTGACGAAGGTTTGTACTTCTTGAGTTTTCTATAGGGATCTTTAGTGTGGATGTCAATGAAGGAAGGTTTTAAGGCCTCGCGCATCATGTAAGCATGGAAATCAGATTACATCCAATCAAAAAAGGGATTCATTATACGAATCTAGATATCAACAGAATTTTGAAAAAATTCTAAAAAAAGATGAAACCACATGAATTAAGAGCTTTTTCCAATTTGTTGGGTCAAGTTCTCACGAATTTAGAATTACGTCTTGAAACGTGTTTGTGATCCTCTAGCCGCTAAAGTAAGGGACCTCTTGTTTGTAGTCTGATTCAGAGACAACACTTGTGGACGCAGGGGTGAATCACGTTACTCCAACAGTACAGAGAAACGATCCTCCTCCCTTGTCTGCCGTGGGGCAGGGGACGTCCACATGCAGGGAGAGAGGGAGAGGGACACATGTAGGGAGAGAGAAAGAATAGAGTCTTCGATTGAATTGATGCTTAGAGAGCATGCTTTGCCTCTCCTTTTATTTAGATTCGGATCGTTTAGTATATGACTCCTAGTAATCAATCAATGGTTGAGGTTGAAGGAGCTTACAAACTTCAATTAGGATTAGGATTGATACAATTATCAACTTTAATTATCTTAAGTAATAATTGCAAGATATTATCAATAATATGAATAAGAGATAAAAACAAAAGCGTTAGAGGATTATCCTCTCCTTAGGTGGCCGTCCACCATGGATGACCACCATACCTTTTATCTCCTTTATTTTAGTTTGATGTTAATCTCAATTATCACCCAATCTTAATTCACATATTTATCTTGAAATTTAATAATCTGAAAAATAATTTGCAACATTTACAAATTGATCATTGACTAATTATGAATCATATTCATTTGCCTGAATAAAAATGTAAATCATATTTACATTTATATTGAAATGTGTATCCAATTCACACACACAATATAATTTGTGAATCCTATTCACAAATATGTTTTCAAATAATAATGTGGATCTTATCCATACTATTTCGAAATTAAAATGGATATCACTATCCACATTAATTTTCTCTTGGATAATTTAATTTAATTTAATTATCCCAAGTTTCTCTCTTTTCTTAATAATTGTATTTTGTTTCTTTTGGAACAATCCACTTCATGAGTAGTGTGTCTTCTCTGCGAATACTTGTACATAAGGTCGAGGTAATTGTATAATCCATGTATAATGACTTGGATATTGAGATGAAATCTCATATCCAGATTTAAAAAACCTCGCAGGCTCTCGACGTTGTTTATTTTTTAATCATATCATACAAAGTACCCCTATCTTCTCATTGCACTGAATCCAATCAGTACAATGTTCAACATTTGAACTTAGATTGGATAACTAGTTCACCGAGCGGATTCACTGTTTCATCACTCCCTCGGAATGGAAGTGTCATGGTATACAATTAATTAAGATCACATTACCCTTGAGTATCCTTAATACCCGTACATCCTGTATACTAGATCTTTGGGAGTTAGTACTGATCATACACTTTCCGAAAGTATATATCATACCTACAACTCCTGTCTTGTTTCCAAAATAAGATGATCCTCTATGGAATTTGCCTTATCCCAATATCTCATGAGTGAACTCATGTCTTTCGGTTCAACGGTGAACCTGTGTGATTTCTTTGAGAGATTGTATTACTCATATCTCTTATATGTACCTTAATGCATCAGTGTATAGTTTTTGATTTGGTCATCAACCTCATGGTCTGTCAAATGTACATACTCAGACATATAGTAACACATCTGTCTCCGGTCAAAGGATGCTTGCCTATATCATGACAGTTTACAATATAGGTCTTTGCTATCTCGATTTCGCTAAGTCAACTTTTTGATTCATTTCACCCAACAACTTTGAATTTCTATTCCTATGCACATCAAGAGGTTGGTTGGATGTCAACCTTTAGAGTAAGAATTTCCATCTCCTTTTCAAGTTGGTAATCTCTTCTTGCTAATCACTTGACGGCACGTTGAGTTCAATCTAACACTTTAGATATTCAACCCAACACTAGCCTCTATAATCCAACAATCAGATCAACAACTGTATGATTTCAAGATGGCCAAAGTACATAATCCTATTTGTACCAAGGGACCTAATAAGTGCATGCATGGTATAATTTCAGAAAAAAGAGTGAATATAAATAACTTTTATTGACAAATAATTTACAATAACATTTCTTGTAGAATTGGTTCGCTAGGGGCTCACATGTCTAACAAACAATTGCTGGGAGTGATGGATAAAACCTTTTCCATTGCCCTTGTCATAGAGCCCTGTGACCACCCCTCGGCCCATGTGTAGCATTTTCTGGTCTGTGATTGCCACATCGTTTGGGAAGTTGAAGTCTCTGTTGAAGGTCAAAATCTTAATGTGGCTGATTTGATGCCAGAACTTAATTCATAATTTTTCAAAAGTAAAGGTTGATGGCGTGGATTGACTTATCCATTCTGTAGCTCCAGATTGGCCATGAAAACACTGACCATTTATACTTAGTGCCCACTGTCACAACAAGTTAGGAGGGGGGTCACAACAAGTTAGGAGGGGGATTACTATTTTCTGGATTTTTAACGTATCCTTATCAGAATCTTTGAACTTCTCACCGAGGGAATAACCAGTAGAGGTTGTGGCACCTATCAGTATGGAGCATAGATAGCTTGTTTGTTTCCATTAATTCGGCTTATTTGACAAAGAAATATGTGCCTTTAGGTCTGCTTGACAATATCGTGAGAATGTGTCAGTTCATGTAGAAAAAACTTTGGGTCACCATGGTGTCGACAGGAGTGGAGATGTAATGTTGGTGAAGGGTTTGTTAGCGTTGTATTTTTTAAAACTGAATTTATCACTAACCTCCAGTAGTCATCCTTTGACTTCAAAAGCAAGTATTGATAAATTTCCGGCCATGCCATTTGGTATATCAATGATGGCAAACTAATTCTTCAATAGGAAGCTCTATGGGAGTTATAAGGTTTTAGCAGCTTAAAATATTCCACCCGATCTAATGCGTAAACGATTTTTGACCTCATAAAACCAAAGTTTGCCACCAAGATGCTAAGATTTTCCATTTCGATCATTGCAGTGGTTGGTGGTCGTGGTGGAAGTGAGGCCAAGCATTCTTTCCGGAGAAAGTGAGAAGTTTTTGCTTGAGGATGTCTGCCAGGTAAAGAGATCTTCCCGGTGTTTAGAGCAAGCAAACACCTCTTCCTCATAGATTGCCCTGTGGATTTATTTTGATGGATTATCCTGTGCTCATCATTATGCAATTTCTTCAATAGAATTCATGAATCATTAGATTGTGATTTCCTTAGATTTCATGTGTATTAGATTAATTTTGCTAATAAGGCACAATGTTCACCTCAGGTTGGGGATGTGATACTTATCGAGGATGAAACTCTGGCAGACCATGAAGTTGATATGGTTGGATTAGATACCATGGTATGGGTATATTTATTTTTGCAAGCACTTCAATTTATTACCTGATATTATCCCATTTAATTTAAAATCATTTGAGCTGTCTTTTTTTTGAATAATTATGACACACAATTTCGACCTTCCTGTTCTTATAAAAAGTTCAACCTTCCTATTGGTTCCTTGAGGTTGAGCTATTACTATCACATTAGCCAATATGTCTGCTTTATTTCCATTTTTTGAATGCTAAACTAACATGCTTCTCAGGTAGGATACAGTGTTGTTACAGCTGACAGATACAATATCGGAAAAGTGAGTAAAAAGCTTGAATCTGATTCCTTGATCTTTTTGTCACTTAAAATTCTTGCATTCATTATACATCACATGCCTCCTCATATTTGAGCATCAATGTCATATGCACACTGCTTTATTTTGAAGGTAAGGGACTTCAACTTTAACATAAACTCGGGGGCTGTCGAGTCCTTGGAGCTTGATCCATTTGGCATGTCAGTAATACCGGCTAGCTTGGTAAGTTCAGTTAATTTGCATCACCCCGAGGTTCCGAGTTTGCTCATTAGAATGTTTGTGCTTGTCCTTGTTTCAGGTTAGTACATATTCCATACCGGTAGAGGACATTCTTGAAATAAAATCAGATAAAATTGTCGTCCACGATGGTGCTTTATCTAGAATGCAAAGACTATCAAAGGTATTCCCATGCTTAAGCAATGGTAATGCTACTCTTAGACTTTTCTTGTACACGTTCTACTTTTCTAAAGACCATGTTGTGTAGGCCAGAAGGATGCCTTTTATATCTTTTGTTCTCCACTACCTTGATATTTTTCTTTCCAGTTGATAGGCCTGATCAATGTATACATATGATGTGTATTTAGCAATAGACTATGCCATCATATGTGAAACTCTGCAATGACATTTTTCTATGATTGCCATTTATCTCCCTGAGCATCTTCTAGGAAGATATTAGAACAAAGCCAACTTTTTATATTTTCTTGGCCCTGCCACAAACCAATTTATGATAATTTTTACATTGTTCCGTGCAGCTTTCAGCAGACTCTGGCTTTTAAGTACATTTGTAGAATTGTAGTCACTTCGTGGAGATCTTTTCTCTGAGGTGTTCTTGTTGATATTAAGAACAAAGAAAAAAAGATCGAAAGAAAAGTAATGGGAAAGCACACTCCTTTGGGATCTCTAAAATAATTTCGTTCATTGAAATGTTCTGTATAAATGTCACATAGGTCAACAGGGTGAATGGAATGTGGGTAGAGCCATTTTTTTGTTAATTGAAATTTAGCTGAAGAGATCAATCTATTGACATTCATGCACATGAAATAACCCATACTTGTTATCGCTCAGAGTATGATTAGTGGATTTTCCATAATGTTCCTCCATAGGCATTTGTTCTTTCCATCTTCTCCTGTGCACGAGCCTATATGGCAAGGATGGCTGCAAGGATTGCATCCTTTTTCTATATGAGTTCATCTTTTCTAAGTCTTTGAATGTGCAAATAAAAGTAATGACTGTAGGTGTGTAATTGTCCAAGTCAAATCGCCGGCAAAGATGTCCTCCTACTTGTAAATTATGTGTACGGTGCCACTTTTTGAAATGCTTTCATGATTTTTGCTCACCTTGTTATCTGTAGATTTGTTGATAGACTACTTTAGGATATCCTGAGGAGAGGATGCACTAGTTTTGGAACCATTTACAGTATGGTGATTTATACAAATTGCTTGCAAATCAACACAGTTCTGAAAAGTACATGACTATCTCTAACCAGAATGACATTTTTTAATATAATCAGAAAGAAGCTTAGATACGCTCATTTCCGTGACTTTGTGATGCTAAACCCTATCATCTCCTAGTCATGACTATGCTTAATTTTAGAGTTTGACATCTTACAAAAATTCTTCATGAAGTTGACTTGTAGCTGTTCAAAATATTTTTAAGCTTTAGAATGGTGAATTTGTTCAAATGCTGTATATGCATTATGGGCTTCTTCATTTAATTTTTTTTATTTGAGGAGATACATTCCATGCTGACATTGGATGTGGAACTGACATGGTTTTGGGACTGAACTTTTAAATGAGAAGACCTCTTTGTTTCTAAATTATGGTGTGTATAATGGATGTGAGAACACCCAAACACCTGCTCAAATTCATGGCAAGAGGTCTTGCATCAGCTTTTCATAGTTCATCGTCTAAACATCTGCATTTGACAGGGTTTTTGGGACACCCGAGCTTTGAAGTACTCAAGAGAAGAGATCGAAGAGTTCTCTGGCTTCCCGAAGAGAAGCACACGTGAGGCGAGCAGTCGACCTAGGTCTATGCGCCGAAGAAAAACACGTCCTAGATTGAGGCAAGTTGAAGATGATTGGGACCTCCCTATGGATTACTAAGCATGCACACTCAGGTTCAGTAACGTTCTTGTTCGATCTTCTCCAAGCTGAATATGTGTTTTTTTTCCGAGGTGGTTCGAAATGTTTATATAATAAAGAAAACGATGAAATATAATATCCCTTTAATCGGATATATTTTTTCGCGACATCGTCTCCTGTTTTACATATTGTGTTGAAGCTCAACTGTTCTTGAATCATGGGGCGGGTTTTTGAACATGCCAATCATTCACAGGTGTGTGTGTGGGTAGACCATGTCTGTTATATCTTCATCTATCCGAGACTTTTCTTTCTACGGGCAAAGCATGAACCTGAATGGTCGCGATTATTTTGCGCTATCTGTTGATTTTTTAATCTATGAAAATAGTAAGCTATAATATTTTTGGAAATCAAAATTTATGCAAACAGTGTATACTATATGGTATACTATTTATGCTATTTTTGGTTTTATGAATCTTTGTTCTATCTATCTAGGGTACAAAGGGTATTATTAGCTGATTATCTGACTGGATTTTGATAGTCTGAAATTAATTTCTTTCCACTTGTTTTTTGTCGTAAAAAAGTGAGCATAAGCTGCACTTGACATCTATTTGAACATTAAGAATGGACAAGGGGTAAGTGGTATTTATGCTAGGTTTGTTATTTTCGAAATGAAATGTTTGGGGGTTTGTTGTAACACCCCAAACCCCCAAACATAGTGCCACATCTAAAACTCAGGAAGTGTGGGTGTGGTTTATAAGTGATGGGGACTACTACTTGACGACTTGGGCTTAAACATTTTGGGTGGTTAACAGATCCAATTTGGACCTGAACCTAACAAGTTGTCAGGGTCAGTTTTCCTTGATAACGGACCGAGGACCTAAGCCCGGGACGTTACATGTGTAGTACAACCGATCCTTGGAGACCTCAAACCATCGCCCTCATCAGACGCAAGCGATGATTTTGCATTAACACGGCATTTGCATTCATAGTCATTGTCATTTGTATTACAGTACCATAACAACTATAGATTTAAAAACCTTACCATTTCCCGTTTTGTGGAACTTTTTTTTTTCGCTTAGTGAACCAAAAAAAATCAGAATATAATGGTATCAATAAACTTGGTAGTGAAACACATTGACCACCTTGTAGATGGTCATCCATAAAGTGGTTGCTGAGTCTTACTAAACAATGCTATATATGTTCGATTTAAGATGTTGAATCTAGTGGAAAACTAATACAATAGTCTCATACTACATTCAAGCATGTTAACAACATGATAAACAAATCTTCAAATCCGGTAAAGTAAAGCGGAAAAATCCATCGTACACGACATTATGTTTGTCAAATTGCCATCCACATTCCATACGTTAACCGATCGCTCAACTCATCCTTCTCTTTGTGCACGAAAATGTCGCCTCTATAGTCCATTTGTCGTTGCGGTCGAAGACATTATCGACATGATATGTGAGGGAGATCCCCTCATCTCAACGAAAACATCTTGTAAAGTACATGATACAGATAATGCAACTAGTATGAGAATTTGTTTGAGGTAGTTGTGGAAGAGTGAATGCCAAATGTTGGGTAAATGATCGAGCAGTGATTGTACGTAAAGCTCCTCCTATACTATGCATAAGATCTCCCATGATATGCACATAATTGTGAAAGTTATGCCTACATTCTGCATTTGCACAATGACAGTCTAGCAAAACTTTCGTCCATGCAATACTAATCATTTTCTATTGGCACCATAAAACTTTCCAATCTAATCAGGGGATTTTCCCCTTAGAGGGCATCCCGTCACCCAAATGCCTTGTCAGGGCATCTAACATCAGGATTTCCTTATCAGGGCATCGATCGATGAACAGTTCGTCGATCAGCAAATCATTCTGGACAAACTTTTAAATTTTATATTATTAAAAAAATATATAAAAAATATTTGGAAATGAGAAGTCTAAATATTTTTATATATTATTTTTATAATATAAAATTCAAAAAGTTTTTCGGAATAATATTATCTATTATTTTTATGTATTGATCGGCGAATCGTTCGCCGATCGATGCCCTGATAAGGAAATATTAATGTCAGATGTCCTGACAGGGCATTTGGGTGATGTTGAGCCCTGTCAGGGAAAAAAATCTCTAATCACCGTCGAGCCCAACCTTTTACGTACCATGTATAAAGAAGTGATAGTCAAACTCGATGCATGCCATGGCACAAGAGATACATATTACTTTAAACTGGTCTATAATGATGCTTTTTTTAAATCTATCACTATATTGTCCATTGTTACATATCTACCCGTGATAATATTCATTGCAAATTGTTTTTTATACTTAAAATTAATGGAGAATATCATATTCCATGATGTGTTATATAGTAAGGATCGAAGCGATGATTCAATAGGGCATTGGTCAAATGGATCGATGTGTGGTGCGTCCTGAAGGTTGAAAATGCTCTACTAGGACATACTGTATTGTATTGTATGATCTTTCAAATTATTACGAAGATTCAGAAGTGTCAACATATTGTATTGTATGATCAGTACTTCACATGTTTGTTCTACTTATCCTTTATCATCCAAACATGTCCACCTCAAAATCTTACCTTCTCATCTGAATATATTATTATTCTCTTTTTATGATATTTTCCACATTATTCTCTCTTTTTTTCCTGGCATATGTATTGTTGTGCATATAATAATCTATGTATAGTCCCGTTGCAGCCTTTTCGTTCATGAATCTAAGATTTTGGGAAGGAAAAAAAACCACGACCTTCAAATTGTTCTTGATGGGGGAGACTTCTAGTGTCCTGCATTTTTTATCCAACTTTAGTGGAGATGAAAAATATAAAACGGGCCCATTATTCCGAGAAGAAAAATAGAAATTGAGATAATAAAATAAATATAAAAAAAAATTTCAAGCTGGCCCATGCAGGTCTCGAACCTGCGACCTTCGCGTTATTAGCACGACGCTCTAACCAACTGAGCTAATAGGCCTTTGTTGCTTATTTTGTTAATTAATAATAATAATATTTAATCACTTGACATCCAGAAATATCAAAAAATATATATATATATATATATGTACACATATATGGGAAAAATGGGGCTGCCCCCTAGGGGTAGCCAACATGGCTGCCCCCACCCTATTTTTTGCAAAATTTTTTTTTTGGAAAAATACCACCATGTATATTCATCCCTATATCCCTCCTATATGTCATTCGAATTTCGTCAGAAACAGAGACTCCTACGGTCTCCATCCAAACATCATTTTTTTAACGGTCGCAGGATTTTTTAAATCGATCCTGTCTGGATGGAGGCTGTAGGAGTCTCTGTTTCTGACGAAATTCGAATGGCATATAGGAGGGATATAAGGGTGAATATACGTGATGATATTTTTCCAAAAAAATAAAAAAAATTGCCCAAAAATACACTACAAGAAAACTAATTTTATTTCCAAGCATATTTAATGTGAAAGGTAAGGTGTTATCAATAGCTTATAATTATGACAATTATACACATATACAAAAATATTTGTAACATTGATCAAACATTGTCAATTAGCACGATTCCAACATTTTCACATCATTGTTATTTTATTATCAACGCAACATAAATGTTACAATTTACCCGTATATGCAATGATTATTTAAATGTTGTAATAATATTCGTATCATTTTACAAATGTATCTAAAAGAAGCAATAGAAACAATTTTACTTGTGTTACTGTCAAATATTGTAACGAATACAAAAATGTTGCAAAAGTTAATTATTTGTAACGGTTGTTAATAAATGTCGTAAATAGCATTTGCGGCACCATTTTTAGGGACATTTAAAGCGACACAATGTAAATGTTACAGGTAATGAATAAACGTTACATATGATCTTTTGTAACAGAATTTTCAATGTTGCAAATATTATTTTTTCCTGTAGTGATAGGGCGGGGCAGTCATGTTGGCTGCCCCCTGGGGGCAGTCCCATCAACCCCTACATATATTTATCTTAATATATAAATATAATTTATCGATTTATTTATAATTATAATTTTTTTATACATTATCTATTGCATTATGAAATAAACCCATTTGATGTATATATATCATAGGCAAATCGTCAAATCTATAAATACATATATTTATTCATATAAGGTTGTATATAGAGATTTCTTCTGCCATCCATGTCTCATTGGTATCGGTTTAATATTTGTACTGCTTATAATGATACATTAATGAGATTTTCATATCTATCAATATTCAGATCGGTACCCATAGTTTAAAATAGATAAATATATGATAATCCTTATATCTGTACATGAATCCGCCAACTTACACTTGAAAGTCTATTGATATATTTTTTTTATGTCTTCAATTTATTTCAATTTGGTAGAAAAAAATTCATGCCCTTGGTCTTAGTTTTTTTTATAAATCTGTCATTTTTCTTTAAATTTGCATGTGCACAAATAATTGCATAGATGTCCTAATTCTTGGCCATGTTCGTTTGGAGGATCAGGGAGAATGGAATAAGGGGAATAATCTCCCAACACGCTTCCCCATGGTACGACTATTCCCCATTATTTCATCTTATTTCACTCTTATTCCTATCTTTATCCCACCTTACCTACCTTTATTTCACCTTATTCTTATCCTCCAGCCTAACGGAGAATAGACCATTATTCCCCTTATTCTCCATCCTTATTCCTGCTTATTCTCCTACCGAACGGGCCCTAAGCGTACATGCTACAAGCATGTCCACAATATTACTCCTTTCGTTGAGGACCATACACGTGGATACGAAGAAATGGCTCTGAAGCGTACATGCTACAAGCATGGGTATAAAAATGTACAATGTACTCGTAAAAGGTGTATCCCAGTGTATTCCTAAAAAAACAAGTGTACGTACATGGTTTGAACACCTCGACGAAACGTGATCATTCCACATTAAAAAAAATACCTTTACTTATATTGTATTATGTTTGACATAAGAGTAATCCTTTGTCCAATGAGAGGAATGAAAAATAAAAAAAATTCTACTCATTCCATACCTGACCCTCCATGTTCGCATATTTTCAGTTTGACAAACTAAATAGACGATGGACGGAGGCAAGGAAGATTTTGAAACTAGGGTTGAGAATTGGTTGTCAAACCGAACCTGGTGTGACATCCACATTGAACCAATCATTTTAATAGTACGCAGAATGAGTAGCAATGCTAACGCGTGGATACATATATCAATGTTACGATATCTATCTACACTTGTGATAATAGATACCTGATATAAAGGTTGACTAATAAAGTCGATGAATTATTGTATTAAAAGTAAATAAATAAATAAACACATAAAATAGAGAGACATTTCATTTCTTATATCGGATAGGAACGATGGTATTTAACTATTCGATAAACTCTTCAATAGTGTAAACACTCAAAAGAAGAACATCAGTTGATCGTTTCCCCCAAGAACCCTAAGAACACCAGTTCCACGATAGGAGCTTTAGAAAACGACAACTGGAAAATCCACATACGCCCATGCAGGATTTTGTCTTTTAAAAAAAATCTCTTTTCCTACTCAATAATAGATTTATCTAAAATGGTAGAGGAAAGAAAATATAAATAACACCATTTTTATAGCATTTGGAAGGGGAAAATAGAATACATGACATGTTTGACATTAAGTATAATTGCCACGAGTTTCATACTAAAGAATTATAAGAGAGTGGGTTTCATCAGCATTATCAAATGGATGATTCGGTGGATTTGACCATAATGGTGGAAGTGAAGCTTTGGATAAACACACGTTGCCCTTTTATTATGATTATTTTTTTTCTAATGGTACATGTTGGATAAGGAGATACTGAGTAATTACTTACCAATATGTTAGGAAGTTTTCTGTAAACAAAATTCTAATTACATGAAACACCAAGTGTAAGTTTGAAGATATGATTAAGCGGATTAAGTATGGGGCTAAATAAGTTTCAATAGATAGTTAATAAAAATATTAAAGGAACTATTCTGTTCTACCCTTTTTATGTTTGTTGACAGATAAATGGGCTCATGACACTACTAGATATTAAGGTTTTTTCGACATTCTAAGTTAATAAACGTCGTGATTAATTATTTATAAGTCGACATATATAAAAACATCCAGAATCTTTTTTTCTTATGACGTTTAAACGCAAATGTCATCATACTTATATTAAGGTCGGCATCTAATTACGTAAATGTCGTGTACGTGTGATTAAGTAAGTACTTAAACTCGACATTGATATTAATGTCGTTGGCTCCAAAAGTAGTTCTCCCTCGACCCTTCAACTTCCACCAAACGCTTCTCTCCTACAAAATCCCCATCGCCTCCTTTGTCATGACTTTTCTTTTGAATCTGATCATATTTTAACATATAGATTTATGTGGTCACATGTATATCCATAAGTCCTAATTAAAATTTCATTTAGTTAACTAAATCAATAAGAAATAAACTGTAAAAGTCATAGTGTATATATTGGAAGGGATCATGCTTTGCATATATCTGATCCACCTACTAAAGTAGACAAGGAGTTAATAATTTGGAATCTGTACTAGCATAAAAACACTATCTCGAATAAGGAATAAGTGTGTTAGTAAATAACAATATTTGTAGATCACTTGACAATAAAAATATATTGTAAGAACATTCATGAGATTGGGTCGTAATACTCGGAGTGCAATCATTAGAATTCACAAATAACTCCCTTCGGGTGAGTGGTCTCAAGTCCATTTTAAAATGTAACCACTATTTTCACTTGTACATTACAATATTACAGTTTATGTTGCCTTTTTGATTATACTATGGTACACATGAAATTTCGTTTGATAATCAGATAAGCTTTATTTTTATCCAAGATGACGATAGTTTAGTAAATTTGGTATTGTTTTTCAAGCTTAATGTATGGTTGAAAAAAACTTACCTTTATGTTTGCGTATTGAGAATGTTGGATACTAATTAAGGTTCTCAGTATTCAATTATGTTGCTTTAGTACCACCGAAGTTTTCAGATACATGCATATAAGTTCAGTATGACAATATGATTCAAATATCATAGATTTCTTAGCTTACAGTTATGTTACTATGGAACAGAATATACGTCAGGAACAATAAACACCACATTATCTCTCAGACATAGTCATGAACTAGCTATCAGATATGATGATGCCATCAGAAAACATCAAGTCTTCCAAGTTTCTAACCATTTTACCTGAAGAAAAAAATTTTCCGCAATATCACAGAGATGGAGTGAAGGACCCAACTGTAAGCAAAAGTCTTAATTCCCTTGCGCCTCCTACGTCTCCTTCTCATGTGTATCTGTAAATAATATTTAATAATAAAGAGTTGGGTCTAAGCTCTAATTGAGCTTAGACCCAACAAGTGGATCTCAAGCATTGTGGGTAAAAAATATCGACTCCTTTTGAAATTAACTTTGCTTGTCATGTAAAATAAAATATATTGCTACAATATGGCAATTGCATAAAAGAATATAAAATGAAAATTTGTAGAATAATGATGTTGTACGGAGATTGAAATATCAAATGAACTAACTGAAATCAATTTACTAACTGTCGAAAATCTTGATGAAATAAAAATTTTCTATTTTCCAATTGTTATATCAACCACTTTGGCTAATGTACTAAGTCTATGAAGACTAAAACAAATTAAGTCACATGCGTAGGCAACCTCAAAGGCCAAAGAACACACTACATATGGCCTAAAGCCTATGCATATACAGAATGTGGACCCAAAGTCCTCTGAACTATTTCTGATGATTGCCATATCTGATGGCTTCGTCAATATGATGACATGTTTCAGTTTCAGGGTCCGAAACGGAAAGAGTTGTATTTGAACTTTGGCAATAGATGATGATTGTAAGTAAGAAATAATGGAAATGTGTTTGGTATTATGAATTTAGATTAAGACTTTGGTCATTGTGATAATGAATTATGTGGAAATTTTATGCAAAGTTTTATATGAATTATTTCAGGTATAAGGTAGTGTTTGAGAGTCCATAAAATAGAGAATCACTGTCAAATTTTTTATAGACATGCTAATTATGGTTAAGAGGAATAGACAGATTAAATGTCCCACTCCTCCTACCTAGCAGGGCAGGTTGTGACACATTGTATACTTGAATTGTACCCGATCATTACGTTCATCACTAAAGTCATATTCATTATGTGTGTATTTGTGTGTATGTGTTTCTGGATGGGTGGGTGTGTAAAGAGAGTATAAGAATAAGAGGTTATTGAATTCCTTTCATAACCCAAATTTGTTGAGTTTCCATTCTAAGAGAGACATTTGACAAGTCTACACTTAATTCATAATGTTAGGATTTTGTCCATAAATTTCTTTTCTTTCACTTATTCTTCAAATAAATATGTTCTATGGAACTACCAAAATTTAAATATTGGAGGTTGATCAATATGTCAGAAATCTACATTGGACTCAATTTTTTGCCTAAATTCCTGAGCAAATTCACGCATAAAACATATAAAATAAAAAAAGAATGCAAAACATGCATCAACTAAAAAATGGGCTAAATATACTACATTCATATACAAATAAGTCCAAAATATAAAATCCAAGAAATAAATAAAAAAGAGCCCCAATTGTATGTATATAATCTATATAATAGTTAAATAAGTAGATGGTCTTTATGATTTTCTACAAGGAACATAGCAATTTCAACTATTTGATTTCAATTGTATTAGTTCAATAAAAGATGTAAATAAAAATACAAAATAATTCTAACATTTTGAGATGTGCAAATATCAAGAGAAAATAAACCCGAATTTCAAAATTTTAAAATTGAAAGCTAAGTTTCTCATGCATATGAACTCTAATTGGACCATAACTACCCTTAAAGTTGAACATGAAAAATCTATTCTTTATATAGTATACTTTTTGGATTAATAAGGATTATATGTGAGAAATAAGGTTTTATACCTACTTAGTAAATACATCTAAGGCGTAACGTCCCAGCTGGCTCAGTTCCCCGATCCTTTATGGAGGAAAACTGGTACTAATAATTAACTTGTTGAGTATGAGCTCAATAGGATCCGTTGACAACCATCCAAAATGATTAACCTAAATTTTCAAGTAGTAATTCCCCACTACTTATAATCCACACCTGCACTTCGTGAATTTTAGATGACGGACTATGTTTAAGGGTTGGGATTTTACACAAATATTCTTAACATTTAGATATTAATTCATGCACATATATAAATAATCTTCACATGTACATATTTTTATAATTACTTTTCATATAGTTTGTATAAAAAATGTAAAAATCATATAAATAATTGAAAAAAATATTAAAACCTCAATTTCACAGGTAATTTTCACATGTGGATAACTAATCACATTGTGTAACCCTTAATAATGTAACCAATAATATAATCTAAAAATTACATAAGTACGTGTAATAATGTATATTATGTAATAAAAAATAAAAGATATAAAATACTAGAAAGTGAAAACAAAAAACAAAACAAAAATCTCAAAATACATGCATTTTACACCTATACTCAAGTCCAAAATTCCTACATTCTCATGTAGGCCGCTTTGGGCCAAAGTGTCAACATGAAAACTCTAGAAAGTTTAATTTCTTACAACTCTTAGCACAATACACATCCATCCCCAATGATTCTTCTTTATTTTTGGCCCCTCCTTTCTCTCCTACAATTCCATGTTCACCGATAGCAGAAGCATTGGATCGGGCCGGCCCAGACTTGACTCTGATCTAATCCGCAAAATCTCGGATCCGGCCCAAATCCGATGTATAAATGAGCCGAGCTCGGGCCCTCATATTTCAAAATATGACCGAGCTTTCTCGAATTAGGCCGAGTCGAGTCCAATGCTCCACCCTATTTGTAACAGCCCGGATCCTCGATGACCAGCGGAAACATATCAAATGCCACGTCGGATCCGAGTGTTACTCTCGATCATCAATGATATTACCAATAACATATAAGAATCATCTTACCTCTCAATTATTTGTAAAAATATACAATCTCTAATACAACACCAAGATCCTTTGTTCCAGTGGGCATAATGATATCCTTCCTTCAAGACTTGCTAAGTCTCCAAACTGCCACTAAATTTCTTCTTTCATTGACCTGTAATAAAAACACAAAAATACATGGTATGAGCTAACGCTCAGTATGTGCCGAGATAAGGTCAAGCCAGCTAGCGAAAAATCAAGTCTCCTTATTCTATTACAAAAACTCCATGCATAGATAATTAGCTGGATAAATATTTTCTACAATGAATCTTTGTAAATCTTCTATATTCCCTAACCTGAAATAATGTTCATAACATGCAGTATTCATGAATACAATCCTTGAATACGATCTTAATCATACCATAATATGCATGGATTTCACTATTTCTCTTGTCAAATTCACCAAATCAATAATTACATAAAGATGATTACATATATGAAATTATAAGTTGCACCCATACACCTATCGCTATGAATTATCACATATAAGCCCTTACTTCATCCTAACAATGAGGTTTGCTTTGTTCTCATTTCCATCATCATGATTATATACTTTCTCATAGAACGTATCATACACAAAAGTTGTGTCATGGCATATTCATTCCAAAATACTCTTATGATAGTAAATATAACATTTGACGGTTGTCATTCAATAGCATCATATGAATCACTCATAAACATAATTATGCATACAAAGGGTATTCTTTTTATATTCATGCAATGCCTACCATACTTTCCGCATATACCCTTAAGGTTAATCATATTTGCACATATGCCCATAGCAATAACATAATTATATATATACTTAAGCATTTCATGTAATCGCACATATACACTTATCATTTCACATATTTACACATATACACTTAGCATTTCACATAAATGCACATATACACTTAACATTTCACATATTTACACATATACACTTAGCATTTCACATAAATGCACATGTTCACTTAACAATTCACATAAGCACTTGGCTTCCACATAAGCACTTAGCTTATTCATTGCATATTTGTCTTATCTCATAATTTATTGGGTGGCTTTGGTGGCTTTTACCGCTGGCACAAGCGGTCACTCAATCATTACATTGAACATGATGACATCAGCGCTGAGTCAATATGTGGACTTTCCACTAGGTTCCACTGAACCTGACACCCCCGGAAGGTGTTGCCCTTTAGGCTTTCGATAAACGGACTCTAGAGGTGGCTCCCACCTTAGGTGTAGCACTTAGCTCCGATTACCGTTTAAGTGCCAATATTCATCTTCAATTCAATGCATTAATGAACCTTTTAGTTTCACTAATCAAAGGGGCTTCATTATCAAACACCTAATCAATATACCACAACTATTCATTATATAATATCAGTCTAAGTCTTTAGATATTGTGTATTTATTTCCATGTAATCATTTTATTTACAATTAATACAACCGTCCTCATTATATTATTAACACATTTTACAATCTATAATAGAATTCGTATGCAATACAACCGATCAAAACTGTATACATTTATTTAATGTACACGTCAAGACTAAGTGAACTTTATATGGATGGGTATAAAAGGAACATAGTTATAACTCTTAGCCATGGTATAATGACATATTAATATCAAGCTGAGTTGCTTAAAGTTCAGACATCATTATTCAAGCATTATAAGTATCAATAATGATCATTAAGTTATAATTAAAATTTACCATGGGATGACTTTTAATATCAACGGTCATCTCTGGAGTCTTTATTCACGGAGTATCCAAAGGCAACACTGTTTTATGACTAATCTTTGTATCATTCACGATTATATATGCAAACATTTCTCTCTTGACCATATATTAATATCATAAGAAATCAGGTTAATAACCCATATGAATGAATAGATAATCATACCATATGTCATAAATAAAATTCCATTCGTTGCCTTCACCATAATAACTAGTTAACAATTATAAGTGTATAACAAATCTTAAGCTATATCGGTATATGTAGATATAATCCCCATTATATCTATGTATGTGGTACAACAAATCTAAAGCTATATGTATATGCAGATATAATCCCAATATATATGTATTTGTGTGTGTGTGGAAGACTACGTTAGTTTTAAGTCACAATCAAGTCACAACATAGAACATTAACGGGAAATTCTTGTTGGCAAGGGGTAATTTCCTTTTTGATACACACTAATCGTTTATCTGATGATGGACAATGATTATCAAAAACACATACTACCATTCTAGTTGGTGCAATAATTGTTAGGAAATTGTTCTTATAATAAAATACATGATTAGTATATCATGGGGTAATAGTTGTGACGTATGGACCATTACTTACTAATAACATTTTAGGTTGACTGCAATAAAAGGTTTCCATTTTTTTTCAAAATCTTATTGATTAAAGAAATAAAATAACTTGATCCAGATTTCCATATCCTAACATTTCTAACATAACTCGATTTGTCATAAATGACAACAGTGGAAAGTAAGAAATAGAATAAAGATGTAATCACGTCCAAAACAAAATCACATGTATTTGCATCCAACTTGAATTTGCTAAACATTAGAGAATCTAACTCATATTCATTAAATTTGTGTCATCATGTATGATTATCATTTATTATCACCATATAATACGAATCCTAAGGGTTCGACACATACCTCATTGATACGAAAGATCCACCTGTGAAGACGGTTCCAACTATTCGAGCCATTGTAGACTATGATGATGCTCCTCCGATTCTTTCGGGATCGACAAAACTCGGCATCAATGGAGAGAGATGTCGTTGACGGATTCGGAGGATACACTAATAGGATCTCTCTATTTTCACTCGTGAACTCTCTCTCCCTCTCTCATTAACTCTCCCTCATTTCACTCATTCCCTTTCTTTTTCTTCTTTTGCACTCGTTTCTCTTTCTTGATCTATTTATGTCTCTCTCTCTCCAATCCATTCTCTCTCCATCTCTCGCACACTCCCTCACACTCTCTCCCTCACGTAAACATATTGACCTTCCTAAAATAGGAAGTACAACCTCGTCAATCCCCACCCTCTCTCTCCTTCTTTACCTATTTCTCTCTCTTTCTCTCTCTCAATGAATGAGAGAGGTAAAACTCATTCCAAAAATGGAACCCACGTGCATGGGAAAAGAGGGTTGAAGTGGCCCTAAATAACCGCCATGTCACCCTCCTTTATTCCATAAATCGATTAATTTATTTTTAATTCACTCAATAATTATACATATATTGATAACTTATGGGTCGTTACAATCTACCCCACTAAAAAAAATTTCGTCCCGAAATTTATGAGTCGAATGGCTTTCCTGAAAGTCCATGATATTTGGCTCGCATTTCCCCTCTCCTTTTTGTTTTGCAACTATTACTTTCTACTCTACTTATGCAATTCAAGGATAAGGATATAACTATGTATTGCGATCTATTTTTCATGCATTAAATTGTCGATATATAACTTTTATGCTACTCATAATTATTAATAGCATAATTTCACAATAAACTCAGATTTTGGAAATAATTTACATTTTATCCTCTCATTCTTTTGTATGCTCCTTGTATTTTATGTTACCATCTGGAATTTCTTGTTATTTTGCTTTTGAGTTATTCCCTTGATTATAGAACTTTTCTGACAATAGGGCAGTGACCTCATTCATGATCTTAATTACCTGATAAACAAACCCATAAAAAGAATATCTTCACCTAAGAGACAAGAGTAACTAACCCAACTAGAGGTTGAAAGGAATCCGTAAGGGTCAATTTGTGGGTTGTCACTCACTGAAAATAGTCTACCTGGTGCACAACTACGGTGTATAGAAATAAGGATATTTCTAACTAAGTTGGAATAGACAATATGTAAAAAAAAAGGATTGTGCCTATTACTATCAACTAGCATATCACCAAATCAATATTCGTTAAATTAACTCATATATATTGTAGTGGTTATAATTAAAAAAAGAATCTTAACTGACATCAAAGTCTTAGTCAATAAAACTAATAAGATCTAGTGATCACAATCATGTATCAAGGACAACCTAAGTGGCTCATGTTATAAAGTCAAACTTAATCATGCAAGTGGGATCATAAGTGAGTCTAACGACATCAATATTGTCTAATAGCTATGTCAATAAATTGACAGATAATGTGTCAGGTATCTGAGGCATCAATAACACAAAATATCATAGACTTTCTTAAGTAACCTCAAAATATCCGACTCATCGACTTGATGTAGCTAACACATTTTAGAGGTCAAAAGGCATCACTAGGGATTCTTGAAGTCCTTGATATGTCTACATTCTAAATTGTAATTAAACTAACAACATTCTAACTAAAAGGTCAACCTTGGAGAATATGATTTCTTGTTGCAATTGACTACCTGTAAAGAAGAAAATCCTTTATCTGTATGAGGATCTTATTTCAATTATTAGTGGAGCGTAAGTAATGCAAACACTTTAAAGAAACACCAAGTCTCATCCATTCCTTATCTAATTGTCCTTATTCAGCTCATCCAACTCATATGGTTGAAGTACACACTAAGACATCAATAGTGAGATCAATACCTCTTTCAGGTGGATGTTCATAAAACCATCAACTTTACTTAAAAAATACCATACAACTTCCAAATCCCCAAG
The DNA here is from genome assembly GCA_037367405.1 of Ottelia alismoides. Lineage (NCBI taxonomy): Eukaryota > Viridiplantae > Streptophyta > Magnoliopsida > Alismatales > Hydrocharitaceae > Ottelia > Ottelia alismoides. Next base: position 570,647 of record JAZKJV010001341.1, on the reverse strand, counting down.
TCATACATGGGAAACTTTTCTTTAGCCAAATAAGTCGCACAACTGATAAGCATTCAATAATGGAATAATCATCTCTCTCTTTTCTTTTCATGTCTTCACGAATAATCAATTTATATATTCGATCAACTAAATCACTTTCTCCTTCGTAGGACAATCTATAATCTTCAACACTAGTTCTATCGACCTATTGGTTAGTCTCCTATCTTTTTTCCTACTCTTTTTCTATACTAAAGGTCTGATGCCATCTATGATTGGAAATCTCATGCCCAGAGGAACTGCTGCTCTGATACCACCTGTAACAGCCCGGATCCTCGATGACCAGCGGAAACATATCAAATGCCACGTCGGATCCGAGTGTTACTCTCGATCATCAATGATATTACCAATAACATATAAGAATCATCTTAACTCTCAATTATTTGTAAAAATATACAATCTCTAATACAACACCAAGATCCTTTGTTCCAGTGGGCATAATGATATCCTTCCTTCAAGACTTGCTAAGTCTCCAAACTGCCACTAAATTTCTTCTTTCATTGACCTGTAATAAAAACACAAAAATACATGGTATGAGCTAACGCTCAGTATGTGCCGAGATAAGGTCAAGCCAGCTAGCGAAAAATCAAGTCTCCTTATTCTATTACAAAAACTCCATGCATAGATAATTAGCTGGATAAATATTTTCTACAATGAATCTTTATAAATCTTCTATATTCCCTAACCTGAAATAATGTTCATAACATGTAGTATTCATGAATACAATCCTTGAATACGATCTTAATCATACCATAATATGCATGGATTTCACTATTTCTCTTGTCAAATTCACCAAATCAATAATTACATAAAGATGATTACATATATGAAATTATAAGTTGCACCCATACACCTATCGCTATGAATTATCACATATAAGCCCTTACTTCATCCTAACAATGAGGTTTGCTTTGTTCTCATTTCCATCATCATGATTATATACTTTCTCATAGAACGTATCATACACAAAAGTTGTGTCATGGCATATTCATTCCAAAATACTCTTATGATAGTAAATATAACATTTGACGGTTGTCATTCAATAGCATCATATGAATCACTCATAAACATAATTATGCATACAAAGGGTATTCTTTTTATATTCATGCAATGCCTACCATACTTTCCGCATATACCCTTAAGGTTAATCATATTTGCACATATGCCCATAGCAATAACATAATTATATATATACTTAAGCATTTCATGTAATCGCACATATACACTTATCATTTCACATATTTACACATATACACTTAGCATTTCACATAAATGCACATATACACTTAACATTTCACATATTTACACATATACACTTAGCATTTCACATAAATGCACATGTTCACTTAACAATTCACATAAGCACTTGGCTTCCACATAAGCACTTAGCTTATTCATTGCATATTTGTCTTATCTCATAATTTATTGGGTGGCTTTGGTGGCTTTTACCGCTGGCACAAGCGGTCACTCAATCATTACATTGAACATGATGACATCAGCGCTGAGTCAATATGTGGACTTTCCACTAGGTTCCACTGAACCTGACACCCCCGGAAGGTGTTGCCCTTTAGGCTTTCGATAAACGGACTCTAGAGGTGGCTCCCACCTTAGGTGTAGCACTTAGCTCCGATTACCGTTTAAGTGCCAATATTCATCTTCAATTCAATGCATTAATGAACCTTTTAGTTTCATTAATCAAAGGGGCTTCATTATCAAACACCTAATCAATATACCACAACTATTCATTATATAATATCAGTCTAAGTCTTTAGATATTGTGTATTTATTTCCATGTAATCATTTTATTTACAATTAATACAACCGTCCTCATTATATTATTAACACATTTTACAATCTATAATAGAATTCGTATGCAATACAACCGATCAAAACTGTATACATTTATTTAATGTACACGTCAAGACTAAGTGAACTTTATATGGATGGGTATAAAAGGAACATAGTTATAACTCTTAGCCATGGTATAATGACATATTAATATCAAGCTGAGTTGCTTAAAGTTCAGACATCATTATTCAAGCATTATAAGTATCAATAATGATCATTAAGTTATAATTAAAATTTACCATGGGATGACTTTTAATATCAACGGTCATCTCTGGAGTCTTTATTCACGGAGTATCCAAAGGCAACACTGTTTTATGACTAATCTTTGTATCATTCACGATTATATATGCAAACATTTCTCTCTTGACCATATATTAATATCATAAGAAATCAGGTTAATAACCCATATGAATGAATAGATAATCATACCATATGTCATAAATAAAATTCCATTCGTTGCCTTCACCATAATAACTAGTTAACAATTATAAGTGTATAACAAATCTTAAGCTATATCGGTATATGTAGATATAATCCCCATTATATCTATGTATGTGGTACAACAAATCTAAAGCTATATGTATATGCAGATATAATCCCAATATATATGTATTTGTGTGTGTGTGGAAGACTACGTTAGTTTTAAGTCACAGTCAAGTCACAACATAGAACATTAAAGGGAAATTCTTGTTGGCAAGGGGTAATTTCCTTTTTGATACACACTAATCGTTTATCTGATGATGGACAATGATTATCAAAAACACATACTACCATTCTAGTTGGTGCAATAATTGTTAGGAAATTGTTCTTATAATAAAATACATGATTAGTATATCATGGGGTAATAGTTGTGACGTATGGACCATTACTTACTAATAACATTTTAGGTTGACTGCAATAAAAGGTTTCCATTTTTTTTCAAAATCTTATTGATTAAAGAAATAAAATAACTTGATCCAGATTTCCATATCCTAACATTTCTAACATAACTCGATTTGTCATAAATGACAACAGTGGAAAGTAAGAAATAGAATAAAGATGTAATCACGTCCAAAACAAAATCACATGTATTTGCATCCAACTTGAATTTGCTAAACATTAGAGAATCTAACTCATATTCATTAAATTTGTGTCATCATGTATGATTATCATTTATTATCACCATATAATACGAATCCTAAGGGTTCGACACATACCTCATTGATACGAAAGATCCACCCGTGAAGACGGTTCCAACTATTCGAGCCATTGTAGACTATGATGATGCTCCTCCGATTCTTTCGGGATCGACAAAACTCGGCATCAATGGAGAGAGATGTCGTTGACGGATTCGGAGGATACACTAATAGGATCTCTCTATTTTCACTCGTGAACTCTCTCTCCCTCTCTCATTAACTCTCTCCCTCATTTCACTCCTTCCCTTTCTTTTTCTTCTTTTGCACTCGTTACTCTTTCTTGATCTATTTATGTCTCTCTCTCCAATCCATTCTCTCTCCATCTCTGGCACACTCCCTCACACTCTCTCCCTCACGTAAACATATTGACCTTCCTAAAATAGGAAGTACAACCTCGTCAATCCCCACCCTCTCTCTCCTTCTTTACCTATTTCTCTCTCTTTCTCTCTCTCAATGAATGAGAGAGGTAAAACTCATTCCAAAAATGAAACCCACGTGCATGGGAAAAGAGGGTTGAAGTGGCCCTAAATAACCGCCATGTCACCCTCCTTTATTCCATAAATCAATTAATTTATTTTTAATTCACTCAATAATTATACATATATTGATAACTTATGGGTCGTTACACTATTCACCGACCCAAGTTCCCGTACTTAGCACAACTCCATTCCTTGACGAAATCCATGGCCAACTGCACTCATCGACACGCTCAACTCCCAGCTCTATCGCCATTATCTCCACGCTCTCTTCTTTCGAGCTATATCAGCAACCATGGCTCCTACTCCAAGCTCAGTCGGCCCTTCGAATCGCTACCCAAACCGGACCTAATGCCATCTCTTCTCTTCTCCGGTCAATCGCCGGTGACAACATCCGTGCCGGAAGGTTCTAAGGCCATCGAATTGTAGCTGGAGCATTGCAGAATCAGACTAATGCTTCATAGCCTTGTTATGTGTGTGTATGCAGACACATTTGGAGCTCCACTTTGCCATGATGTTGAGGGACGGCCAGAGGTGTTCAACCTCCATTCTCTTTCTCCCCGTGAAGCTAAAAGAGCTATGAATCCATCGAACCCCTTCCCCATCTGAAACGAGATTATCTGCCCATTATTTCGAGAAGTTAAAATGAAAAAAAGAATAATAATAAATAAAAAAAACGAGAAGTTAAAATGAAAAAAAGAATAATAATAAATAAAAAAATGAGAAGTTAAAATGAAAAAAAGAATAATAATAAATAAAAAATGAGAAGTTAAAATGAAAAAAAGAATAATAATAAATAAAAATTGAGAAGTTAAAATGAAAAAAAGAATAATAATAAATAAAAAAAATGGCCCATGCAGGTCTCGAACCTGCGACCTTCGCGTTATTAGCACGACGCTCTAACCAGCTGAGCTAATAGGCCATTGATTAATCTAAAAAATTGTAATAATGGTAAATATACATCACCATTCTGCGAACAACTAATTTATTTAATTCCGTGGGACCGCGTGTTGTCCAATAGCAAAAATCTAAGGGCATGTGCGCAAAGTTCCCTCTAGACTTCAAGAACGCCGGAGTTCACACCCCCACCTCTTATCCTCTGCCGTCTCCTCGTTTTGCCCAAACCATATTGCTGCAACTCTCAGGTCAGTAGCTTTTCGCCTTTCCTTTTCATGCATATAATCTCGATTCACAGGATTGCAGTAGAGAATCCTAAACGAATCATAACTTTATGTAGATCATTAGTTCGGGTTAGATTTAGAGGTGGGTTAGTACCTAATGACAACATTTTTTTCTTTCTCGTGAACTCCAAATAATGTTTTGAGTCCGCTTGTTTTCCATTAATGATGCTTGTTAGAACACCTTGCTCGTGTTGCTCATGGTCGACGTTCCACTCGTTCCCTACCGCAAGGGACCGAATTATCGCGTTCGACTTAAGTCGTAACCGCTAACGGTGAAAATCAAGTCATGTAGCTACAAACCGCTCGACTCGATCTCAAATTATGCTCGTCTTATGTTTGTCTTGACGTTTGATGCTTCGATGACATATCGAAGCTTAAGAATCCGATATGGATTCAGCTAGGTAGCGAAGGAGATAAATTTGGAAATTGGCTAGGAATTTCTTCGTTGAATAGTTTTATGTTAGACTTTTTCGCCTATATCAAAAGTGAGAGGATCCTCTGCTGTTACAAAAGACGCTCTCCTGCGTTGTTGTCTGTAAGACTTGGATGGCAACTCCATGAATCCCGATCCTCATCGAGCGGCTCTCCTGCGTTGTTGTCTGTGCTAAGCATCCGCTCCCATACCGGTAGCTATGCAATTGAGTGCTGTCCTTTTCACGACTTAAACGAGCTGTTTGAATTGAGGATGCTCTCTGTGCATGTAAACACTGATCAAGTGGTTTCCTCATGAGGTCGTAGATATTTTAAAAACCTGTATTTCTAGATAGATTCTTAGGAAAAATATATTTTTTTAGAGATAGACCTACGTCGTTGTTAGTTGGTTGGAGTCTATTGATTTTTTGGTAAATTACAAAAAAGAACATCTACTATATCTCAATTTTCAATTAAAAAACTCATTTTTCAATTGTAATAAAGAGGGGTCCGATCTTATGTTTTTGTCTTAAATAGAGACCTCTATAAGCTTCAACGACCTTTATATATCGACGTTAAACTCTTAGGTTGACGACTCAGGAACTTATTTGTTACAATTGAAAAATGAGGCTTCTAATTGGAAATCGAGGTATAGTTGAGAACTTTTTTTTTTAATTTATCCTTAATTTTTTCCTGACCTGAAGTAAAATACCACAAGAAACAGTGGCCTAGTAATTTCTCACACCGATAGTAATTTTGGTTGTTCATAAGAATAAATCGCTAATTAAGTAGAGAATTATTTGTTTTTTAATTAAAATTACGAATGGAGATCTGTTGAATAATTGAATTACATAACTGATACTAAAAAAGGAAAGGAACCTTAATTGATATTTTTAAAATGATATTTTATTTGATGAAGATGGTAACTCAAAAAAATATTTAAAAAATCTACAACTAACAAGGGATGGAAATAAATGGATATATTTTTATTTATCATAGAATTAATGATCACCCCTTCGGATTATATCATCTGTTGTGTCTTTATATATAGCAATTATTTATTCATTATCCCTTTGAATACAGAAAAGAATAAATCTTTGTTTATCTCGTGGTCCTGTTTCTTTCGTATCCAGATCCAAGTGGGCATATTTTTTTTTATTTTTATCACTTGTATCCTTCTTAACTTCTACAATATCAACTATACCCCTCCATTTTTTGCAATATCAATTGTGTCCATGACTTCTTATAAATTTCACAGTTCTTCCATTCTATTAAAGTAAAATAGCGACATAACTGATATTACAAAAGGGTATATAATTATGAATTTTGTTAGAACTAAAGAGCACAATTTATATTACAATAAAAAAGGAGCATGATTGATATTGCATGAGTTAAAAAAGGATACAAGTGATAAAACCCCTAATAATTATAATAGAAACCTAGCAATGACACTCTGGGGTATAATTGTAAGGCTGTCGTTGTAAGTAAACAATTTAATGCACACCTATAAACCACCAGAACATATGGAACATGCATATCTACTCACGTACGTCTCTCTTATTATCCATGATAGCACTAAAATACAAGTATAGCTGACCAACATTTCCTTCCCTGTCCACGTGATCCATCAATTCTGGACATCTTTTTTTATCTACGGGATAATGTTTCTGCAATTTCAAATCACCGTTCATAAATTTAATCATCTGCTTCCCCAAGGTCATCACCCATCATTAGACTTTGGGGAGGTATATATGAACTGGTAGCCAATCATCTCCCACTGACTCCATGTTCTCGTCTTTATTCCAACAGGAAAATTATTGACAGAATTATGGTTTTGATTGTGAGATATTATCTCGGTAACAATCAACCATAATACACTATAAGGAAAACAAGTTGTGGTTACAGAACTATGCCCACGTATAAGGGGTTTGTGGCTACAGAATTGGACTCTGGCCACAACACGTCGTGGCCAGTAGCCGTAGATACAAGTCTTGTCGCAAGAGTTCTCTAACTACGAATATATCGTTGCCACTACAAGTGACCACAGAACTTGTCGTGGTCACAACTCTTGTATGAAGACTTTGGTCACGGATTGTACCTACGAGAAACTAGTGGCCACGGAATAACCGTGGCCACAAGTTTCCGTAACCACATTCCGTGACCACAAATCATTTTTCTTGTAGTGATATATATTAAAAATCTCTGACTGTCTAAGTTTACCAGTTACACTGCAGCAGCAGCAGCAGCAGCAGCTAGAACACGCCGTCTTCGACCTCGAGCTCTCGATATGTCGAAGATGAAGCGGCTCAACTCTAAGAATTCCCACTCCTGGTGGTGGGACAGCCATATCAGTCCCAAAAACTCGAAGTGGATGACTGAAAACCTTGAAGGTATGATCAAATATCAACTTTCTAATGATGAGAAATATCGATGTTGTGTAAAGGATTTGTGTGATTACACAGAGATGGACAGACTTGTCAAGGAGATGCTGAAGCTAATCGAGCAGGAAGGGGACTCCTTCGCCAAGAAGGCCGAGAATTATTACCGGAGGAGACCGGAGCTCGTCGCGCACGTAGAGGACTTCTACCGCATGTATCGAGCGCTCGCCGAGCGCTACGATAATGTGACCGGCGAGCTGCGGAGAAGCATGCCGGCGAAGTCCCAACTAAAATCGTCCAATCCTCCATCTCCCATACATGAGCATCCTAAGAAAAGATCGAGCCACAGAGCTGCAGGATTTGATGTGTTCTTGGGTAGCTCCGACACCTCCAGGAAAGGCAGCGATGCGTCTTCGACGTCTTCGGATTCCGAATCGGGCACGGAGGACGCGCAGGAAGAGATTGATGATGTTGGTGAATATGGCCATCAGCAGAAGGTGGTCGATCTTGAGAACGAGCTCGAAGCCGCGAAAGAGGAAATCAGTGGATTGAAGAAAGAGCTAACGACTGCGAGTGAGGATAACAGTGCTCTTCAATGCAGAATTGTTGAACTGGAGAAAGAACTCGATTTGCTGAATGAGACACTCCGGTCCTCGGTTGCGGAATCCGGCGGTCCGGTGGACGGAGACGAGGCGGCGTTGCTGCAGCAGAGGATTGCAACGATGGAGGCCGAGATCGAAGAGCTGAAAGCTGAAGTTGAGAACCTTAGATCACTGCACAACTCAGCTGTCCAACAGGCCCTCATCGATATCTCGTCTGCGAATTCAGTGATCGAGGAGCTGAAATCTGCATCGGATAATGCTCACAAGATCCATCTCCAAGAGAAGCAAGAACTTGAGGCCGGAGTCGAGCAACGAGATCGTAAAATAGACGATCTAAACGCGAAGATTCAATCTTTGTCAGTAGAAAGAGCCACTCTGGACTTCAAGATTGGGAACTTGTCCGAGGAATTCTCGCGCGAGAGATCGGATCTTGTTGCCAAATCCGATGAGCTCAAGTCAGAATTGGACGCGTTGACATCCGACAAAATCGAGCTAAATTCAAAGATCCAATTTCTGTCGCAAGAAAGAGCCACTCTCGAGTTCAAGGTCGGAAATTTAACTGAGGAATTCTCCCGTGAGAGGTTGGAACTCGAGGAAAATATCAAGAAATCGAACAGCGAAACGTGTGAGCTCAAGGCTGAATTGGAACGGCTGACGTCGGAGAAGATCGAGCTGAACTCCGAAGTTCAAGCTTTGTTTGCGGAAAGAACCGCTCTCGAGCTCAAGATCAGCGATTCAACCGAGGAGTTCTCGCGCCAGAGGTTAGAGTTTGAAGCCAAACTCGAGGAATCGAGCACTGAAGCATGTAAGCTGAAGGCTGAATTGGACAGGCTGACATCTGAGAAGATCGAGCTCAACTTGAAGATTCAGTGCTTATTAGAAGAAAGAACTGATCTCGAGATGAAGATCGGGAATTCGACCGAGGAATTCTCGCGCAAGCGGTCGGGATTCGAAGAATCAAACAAGCAAGCATGCGAGCTCAAGGATGAATTGAAAGCATTGACATCTGAGAATGCCGAGCTAAACACAAAGATCCAGTCTTTGTTGGAAGAAAAGGCTACCCTCGAGTTCAAGATCGGAAATTTGACGGAGGAGCTCTCGCGCGAGAGGTCGGAATTCGATGCCAAGATCGGAGAATCGGGCGGCGAGATATGCAAGCTCAGAGCCGAATTGGAGACGCTGTCTTCCGAGAAGATCGAGCTGAACTCAGAGATTCAATCTTTGTTAGTAGAAGCAGTCTCTGTGGAATGCAAGATCAGAAATATGAACGAGGAGTTCTCCTGCGAGAGGTCGGATCTTCACGCGAAATTGGAAGAATCAGACGGCAAATCACGCAAGCTCGAGACTGAACTGGATGCACTGAACTCAAAGATTCAATCTTTGTTAGAAGAAAAAGCCGCTCTCCAGTTCAAAGTCGGAAATTCGATCGAAGAATCCTCGCGCAAGATGATGGAACTTGAAGCCAAAATCAAAGAATCAAACAAGGAAGCAAGTGATCTCAGGATTGAATTGGACAGCCTGACATCCGAAAAAATCGAGCTGAACTCAAAGATTCAATCTTTGTTAGAAGAAAGGACCAGTCTCGAGTTCAAGATCGGAAGTTTGAACGATGAATTCTCACGCGAGAGATCGGAACTCGACGCCAAACTCGATGAATCGAGCAGTGAAATATGCAAGTTCAGGGCCGAATTGGACATGCTGAGATCTGAGAAGATTGAGCTAAACTCAAAGATTCAATCTTTGTTGGTAGAAGCAGATTCTCTTGAGTGCAAGACTGGAAACTTGACCATGGAATTCGCGCGCGAGAAGTCGGAACTCGATGCAAAACTCGAAGAATTAAACCGCGAAACACGCAAGCTGAAGGCTGAATCGGGTATGCTGACATCTGAGAAGATCGAGCTGAACTCAAAGATTCAATCTCTGTTAGAAGAAAGATCCTCTCTCGAGTTAAAAATCCTAAATTCAACCGAGGAATTTTCGAACAAGTGGTCGGAACTAAATTCCAAATTCTCAGAATCGAAAGCTGAAACAGTAGAGCTCAAGGCTGAATTAAACAGGCTGACATCCGAGAATATCGAACTAAACGCAAAGATTCAGTCCTTGTTAGCAGAAGGAGGCGCTCTCGAGTGCAAGATCAGAAGTATATCCGACGAACTCTCACGCGAAAGGTCCGAACATGATTCGAAATTAGACGAATTCGACAGCAAAATCTGCAAACTTGATGCTGAATTGGGCACGCTGACATCTGAGAAAATGGAGCTGAACTCAAAGATTCAATATTTGTTAGAGGAAAGAGCCAATCTCGAGTTCAGGACTGGAAAGTCGACCGAGGAATTTTCACGCAAGATCATAGAACTTGAAGCCAAATTGGAAGAATCAAATAAGGAAACAAGTGAGCTCAGTGAATTGGACAGACTGACATCTGAAAAAATCGAGCTGAACTCAAAGATTCAATCTTTGCTGGAAGATAGAACAGCTCTCGATTCCAAGATCGGTAGTTTGACAGATGAATTCTCACGCGAGAGGTCTGAACTCAACTCCAAACTCGAAGAATCGATCAAGCAAATAGCTGAACTTAAAGCAGAGTTCGACAGATTGACATCTGAGAAAATAGAGCTTAACTCAAAGATCGAATCTTTGTCAGTTGAAAGCGCCACTCTCAAGTTAGATATCGTAAAGTTGATCGACGAATTCTCGCGTGAAAGGTCGGAACTCGAGGCGAAGTTTGAAGAATCAGACATGGCAGCATGCAGTCTCAAGGCTGAATTGGATGCGCTGTCATCCGAGAAAATCGATCTGAGTTCAAAGATTCAATCTTTGCAGGTAGAGAGAGCAGATCTCGAGTTAAAGATCAGAGACTCAGCTGAGGATATCTCACGCGAGAGGTTGGATCTCGACGCCAAACTCGAAGAATCAAACAAAGAAACAAGCAAGCTGAAGGCTGAATTGCGCGTGCTGGCATCGGAGAAAATCGAGCTAAACTCAAAGATCCAATCTTTGTTGCTCGAGAGGACAGAACTTGATGCTAAACTCGAAAAATCGAACAGTGAAGCGTGCAGGCTGAAGGCTGAATTGGGCGCGATTACATCGGAGAAAAGAGCCACCCGCGAACTCAAGATCAGGAACTTGATTGAGGAATCTTCGCGCGAGATTTCCAAACTAGATGCCAGAATGAAAGCATCAAGCATAGAAACAAGTGAGCTTGCTACTGAATTGGACAGATTGACACCAGAGAAAATCGAGCTGAGCTCAAAGATTCAATCTTTATCGAGAGAAAGAGCGACTCTCGACTTCAAGATCGGAGATCCGACTGAGGAGTATTCGCCAGAGATTTTGGAGCTCTTCGAAGAATCAAACGATGAAGCGATCGAGCTCAAGGCCGCATTGGACAGGGTGACATACGAGAAAATAGAGCTCCATAAGAAGGTCTCCATCCTAGCAACCGATGTCGCCATACGCGAGGAGGCGATCCGAGAGAAGGAGGCTCATCTCCACAAGCTGCACCTTGAACATGTGAGGCTGATAATGGAGGCAGAGAGGGCCAGATGGGAGCGCGGGGAGATGCACTCAAGAGTTGTGGAGCTCGAGGAGGAGGTCGAGAGGCAAAGGGTAGCCATCTCCGATGGTGCTGAGGGGAAGAGAGAGGCCATAAGGCAGCTCTGCTTCTCGCTCGATTATTACCGCCATTGCTACGAGGAGCTCCGACAGCGGCAACCCCACACAGCCTCAAAAACAATCAGCTGCGTTCGAGTTCGGTTCGTTAAGAAAGTTCGCTGTTTTGATACTCAGGTCACTTATGATGATGTGGTACTCGATTACTTGTGTTTAAGTTCAAGCTCGAATAGTAGAGGTGTGTATTTTCAAACTTGTCTGATTTTGATTGAATATGTTGCGTTTTGCTGTGATTAAGAGAAAATTGTAAGGTTAATGTTAATGACTAATGTCTTGAGTTTACTATGATCATGAGTAACAACTTGATGAGGATCTGATACATTTTGTAAATGGATCTTAACATGAGCGTATTTTTGGATCCGATAAAGGATGTGTTTATTGCGTCCATATATATATATATGTATATGTATGTATGTATTTTTACAGCAAAGCATGAGTTATCCGAGAGTCTACTTCCACGAGAGCATTGTATCCTACGGTTTTATTTATCATATACTTCGGTTTTGTACATGGTGAGATCTCTCTTTGCCAAGGTTTTTTCCTCAGTATATCGGTGGGATTTTCCACATAAATCGGTGTCTTCTCTGTGGGTTGCTCGAACAATTTGAATGTAGATTCTCCATGTAATTCATGCAAGTTTGAGAGTCTCCGCAACGACTTCCGCTTTGTATTGAAGACCTCACGAGACAAAACACCTTTGATATGATCTAGCACCCAAGATGACTACAAATATCGAGATTGAGAAGTTCAATCGAAGTATCAATTTTGATATGTTCAAATGTTAAGATGGAATTGGTCCTCATTAAACAAGATGCCGCTAAGAAGCTTAGAAGATGACTGTGATATTGAATCGATGCGAGAAAGAAGATATGGATGCAAAGGCTAAGGAAAGCATACAACTATTTGCGAACTTGTGAGGGAGACCTTCGCAACGATTATGTAGTTGAAGCTTAAGATCCTATATATGGCGGAGACCCTAGCCAATGGGTTGCATCTCAAGCAATGCATCTTTATATCTAGTATGGCAGACGGTACATCTATTCGATATCATCTTAATGTCTTCGTTTTATCATCTCCGAGATAGAAGATAGGGCAGAAAATACTAAAGATGAAGATCACGCAATGTTATTGTTACATTCATTACCGTCCTCGTATAAAGATTTTAGAGAGATCATGATTTATGAGAGGGGGATATGTGGGGCAGAACAGACAATCAACCCAAGATATATCCCCTGAAACTGTCCTGCAGCAAAGATGGCACACACAAGATATGTTCCCCACACGGGAACTCAATGGCAACAATCACAATCAAGCAAGCAAAAGCACAACAAGCAATCACCACATGAGACAAAGATTTTTACGTGGAAACCCTTGCTCAATGTGAGCAAGGGAAAAACCACAGGGCAAGACCGGCAACGATTTCACTACGGTCAAAATGGAGCCAATGTTCTTCCCGGTTTTGTTGCCCACAAAATCGAGGTACAAGCCACACACAATGGATAGTTGTTTAACAAGTATCTAACTATCCCTAGGTATCCAAAATACCAAATGTGCTCTAAAACAAGGAGGACAAAGTAACTCCCCTTGTTGGCTCCCGGATGGAGACCCAAACTTGGCTTCTTGAGGTCGTCCGCAACGACCTCCTCGCTCCTCCTGAGCTTGCCCAACACCACTGCCCTCCAAGCCAAAGACCACAGCCGCTGCTGCCCTCGAGCACGAACGCTCGGCTTCTCTCTCGCTCTCCCGATCGCGTGGAGGAAGACGGAGAAGGGGGTCCGAAACCCCTTGCTGCTGCTGCTCGCTGGAAAATGGAAAAAAGGGGAGGGCGGTGCTCACTTGCGTTCTGGAATAGGGCTACTGGAATGGAGTGTCGGGGGTGGAACAAATGGGGGCCGATACTCCCTGGAATGGGACTCCAAAGGGCTGAAAACTTGCAAGTGTGCCCCTGCAGTAGCCACAAATTGCTGTAGCTGCAAAACCCCCAAGTTGGGGCTGGATATTTGCAGAGAAACCCAACAACCTCCCCCTCCAACCCCAACGGGGAGGTGTTTCCCTGTGATGGAGATCAAGAAGAGGTGACACCGCTCAGCTCTCTACAGAGCTGAAGCTTGTCACGAGTGACTACCTTTGTCAACATATCTGAGGGGTTCTCATCTGTATGTATCTTCTTCAACATGAGTTGCTTCTGTTCAATTGCATCCCTCAGCCAATGGTATCTCACATCAATGTGCTTTGTGCGAGCATGGTGCATGGTACTCTTGCTCAAATCTATAGCGCTCTGGCTATCACAAAACACAACCGGCTCACTGTCATCTAATCCAAACTCACCAAGAAAGCGTTGTAGCCACAACACTTCTTTCCCAGCCTCTGCTGCTGCAATGTATTCTGCCTCGGTAGTAGAGAGAGCAACACATTTCTGTAGTTTGGATTGCCATGATATGGCTCCCCCTGCAAACGTGAAAATGTACCTTGAGGTAGACTTTCTCTGGTTCATGTCACCTGCCATATCTGCATCAGTGTAGCCACAAAGTTTGGGATCTGACCTCCCAAAAACAAGACACATACTTGAGGTCCCTCTCAAGTATCTCAAGATCCACTTCACTGCCTCCCAATGGTCCTTGCCCGGATTGGACATGAATCTGCTCACCACGCCCACTGCATGGGCTATGTCGGGTCTAGTGCAAACCATTGCATACATGAGGCTCCCAACTGCTGACTGGTATGGGATCTTGGCCATCTCTGCTTTCTCTTTAGAAGTAGAAGGACATGACTCTTTGGTTAGCTTGAAATGAGAGGCTAAGGGCGTACTGACAGGCTTGGCATTCTTCATGTTAAACTGCTCCAACACACGTTCAACATAGCTCTCCTGTGACAACCACAGCATGCGCTTCTTCCTGTCCCTTGTAATCTGCATCCCTAAGATGTGACTTGCCTTGCCCAGATCTTTCATCTCAAACTCCTTGGAGAGTTCCCTCTTGAGCTTTGCAATCAGGTTGGAATCATGACCTACAATCAACATGTCATCCACGTAGATCAAAAGAATGACGAACCTGTCATTGGGAAGACGACGAACATATACGCATGGGTCGGTTGTAGTCCTCTTGAAGCCCTGCTTTCCCATGAAAGCATCAAACTTCAAGTACCATTGTCTCGGGGCTTGCTTCAAGCCATAGAGACTCTTCCTCAACCTGCATACCATGTGCTCTTTCCTTTTCTCTTGAAAACCCTGTGGTTGCTCCATGTAGATCTCTTCCTTTAAATCACCATGAAGAAACGCCGTCTTCACATCCATCTGCTCCAGCTCAAGGTCCATGCTAGCAACAAGTCCTAGCACCATTCTCACTGAGTTCATCTTCACCACTGGGAGAAGATCTCATCATAGTCCACTCCTTCCTTCTGGCTGAATCCTTTCAACAACCTGGCCTCGTACTTCACCTGCTTACCACTGTCATCTGACTTCAGCTTGTAGACCCATTTGTTCTTCAAGGCCCTCTTTCCCTTAGGAAGCTCAACAAGGTCATAAGTGTCGTTCTTCTTGAGAGATGACATCTCTTCATTCATTGCATTCTGCCAATGGCCCTTGTCCTTGTGCACCTGTGCCTCCTCAAAGGTGTATGGCTCACCTGCATCTGTGAGCATCATGTACCTAGAAGTAGGGTAATGGGATGATGGCTGGCGTATCCTCTCAGATCTCCTGACCTGAGGCTCTGCTGTGTCTGCAACTGGATGAGGCTGCTCCCCCTGCCCCAAGTCCCCTGGACCTGCATCAACGGGGTCTGCATCTGGCTCATGCTGCTCTAGCTGCCCATCCTCTCCACCTGTACCCTGTACTGGAGAGGGCTCTGTGTCCTCATCACTGTCATCATCAAGTGAAAACTCATCTGCATCACCACTCTCAGTGGTGTCCTCAGCCAACATCTGGTTCTCGTAAAAGATCACATCCCTGTGCCTGGTGACTGTCTTCTTCCTTGGATCCCAAAGACGGTATCCAAACTCCTGATCTCCATAGCCAAGAAAAATACAAGGCACTGCCTTGTCATCCAACTTCTTCCGCTGCTCCTTGGGTACCAATGCATAAGCCTTGCATCCAAACACCCTCAAATGAGCATATGAGGGGTCTTTCCCTGTCCAAACACGCTCTGGAATATGAAAGCCCAAAGGAACCGATGGAGATCGGTTTACCAAGTAACATGCGGTGCAAACCGCCTCAGCCCAAAAGGTCTTGGACAACTTCGTTGTCTTCAGCATACAACGAACTCTATCAACAATGGTCCTGTTCATCCTCTCAGCTAGACCATTGTGTTGGGGTGTACCTGGTTCTGTCCTCTCATGCCTGATGCCATGCTCTGCACAATAGCCCTGAAATCTATGGGAGGTGTACTCTCCCCCATTGTCTGTGCGTAGACACTCCAACAATTTCCCTGTCTCACGCTCAACCATGGCATGGAATTTCTTGAAGCAATCAAACACTTGATCCTTCGATCTCAGCACATACACCCACACCTTCCTAGATGCATCATCAATGAAGGTGACAAAGTACTTGTTGCTTCCCAAAGAGGTTGTGTCCATAGGACCACAAACATCTGAGTGAACCAGCTGTAGAAGGTCTCCCTTCACCTTGGATCTCGCTCTGTAAGGTGCACTCCTACTCTTCCCAACCTCACATGCATCACAAGGAGATAGAGTGATGTCATTGTGGTAGGGGATCAACTCTTTCTTGCTAAGAAGCTGCAAGCCCTTCTGGCTCATGTGCCCAAGCCGACGGTGCCACAAATCTCAGTTATCTGCTTCACTCGCATGCAAACTGCCATCCATGACCTTCACTCTAGTCATGTAAAGCGTGTGACACAACCTGCCTCTCGCCATATGAGAGAACCCTTGCTAATCTTGCATTTGCTGTCGCCGAACTTCAGATGGTAGCCTTCACTATCTAACTGTGAACCAGATATAAGGCTAAGCCGCACATCAGGAACATGCCTCACATTCTGGAGTGTCATTGAGCACCCAACATCCGTCTGGATCGAGATGGTACCCATGCCAATGATCTTAGAGTAAATTTCGTTACCCATCAATTCTCGTCCATAATCACCCCTAGTGTAGGTGGTGAAGAACTCCCTGTGTGGAGTCACATGATAGGAGGCGGTCGTGTCAACAACCCACTCCAAATCACTCCCTACGTGCAAGCACTGGTCTTGGATGGTGAGAATCACTTCATCTGCACTTTCATCTGCCACAACTGCAGCTACATTGCCATCTTCCTTTTTCTGATCCTTCTTGGCTTCAGCTTGTTCTCTCTTCTAAAGCCTGCAATCTCTCTTCTAGTGACCGGGTTTCTGGCAACGGTGACACTTTCCTCTGCCCTTGGACTTGTCCCTGGATTTCTGCCTCTCCTGTGACGCTTCTCTGCTGCTGGATCTTCCTCTCCTCTCAACTGCATACACATGTGAAGAGGAGGATGCCTCTCCCGAAGAGCGACATCTAATCTCCTCATTGAGGAGACTGCCCTTGACCATAGCCATGGTCAACTTGCTATCCTTCGCAGAGTTGCTCACGGTGACAACTAAGGTCTCCCAACTGTCTGGCAAAGAACCCAATAGGAGAAGTGCCTGCAACTCATCATCAAGTACCAACCCCATTGAAGTCAACTGGTTGATAATGCTTTGGTAATCGTTCAAGTTCTCAGCCACTTTGGTCCCATCCTTGTACTTCAAGTTAACAAGCTTTCTAATCAAGAAAGCCTTGTTGGTTGCGGTCTTCTGATCATAGAGTTCGGACAACTTATCCCACAACTCCTTGGCATTCGTCTCCCCGGCAACATGATGGAAAACCGACATGTCAAGCCACTTCCGAATGGTCCCAATGGCCTTTCGGTTCAACTTTGTCCACTCTCCTGCGGACATGTTCTCCGGCTTGGCGCTCTCACCCTCCACGGGATCGTGGAGGTCCTTGCAATACAAGATGTCTTCCATCTTGGTCTTCCAAATCTGCTAGTTGCTACTTGTGAGCTTGATCATTGTGCCTTCATCATCTTTGCCCATATTGCTCGAACCTGAGCTCTGATACCACTTGTTGGGGATATGTGGGGCAGAATAAACAATCAACCCAGGATATATCCCCTGAAACTGTCCTGCAGCAAAGATAGCACACACAAGATATGTTCCCCACACGGGAACTCAATGGCAACAATCACAATCAAGCAAGCAAAAGCACAACAAGCAATCACCACACGAGACAAAGATTTTTACGTGGAAACCCTTGCTCAATGTGAGTAAGGGAAAAACCACGGGGCAAGACCGGCAACGATTTCACTACGGTCAAAATGGAGCCAATGTTCTTCCCGGTTTTGTTGCCCACAAAACCGAGGTACAAGCCACACACAATGGATAGTTGTTTAACAAGTATCTAACTATCCCTAGGTATCCAAAATACCAAATGTGCTCTAAAACAAGGAGGACAAAGTAACTCCCCTTGTGGGCTTCCGGATGGAGACCCAAACTTGGCTTCTTGAGGTCATCCGCAACGACCTCCTCGCTCCTCCCGAGCTTGCCCAACACCACTGCCCTCCAAGCCAAAGACCATAGCCGCTGCTGCCCTCGAGCACGAACGCTTGGCTTCTCTCTTGCTCTCCCGATCGTGTGGAGGAAGACGGAGAAGGGGGTCCGAAACCCCTTGCTGCCGTTGCTCGCTGGAAAATGGAAAAAAGGGGAGGGCGGTGCTCACTTGCGTTCTGGAATAGGGCTACTGGAATGGAGGGTCGGGGTGGAACAAATGGGGGCCGATACTCCCTGGAATGGGACTCCAAAGGGCTGAAAACTTGCAAGTGTGCCCCTGCAATAGCCACAAATTGCTGTAGCTGCAAAACCCCCAAGTTGGGGCTGGATATTTGCAAAGAAACCCAACAAAAATCTCACCAGATGATTTGAAATCCGCCTTATCTCAAAGGAGTTGACGACCGCGAAGTAATGGGACATCAATCAAGCGATAATAAGATTGATGTGCTCCATGTGAGGTGAAATACATGAAATGAAAGAAGTATGAGAAGTTTCTGTCAATGCCGTAAGACGAAAGGGCATACGAAAAATGAATGATGGGAACTCTAGAATAGGTAGAAAGAACGAAGCAATTTGACAAATCAACAAAAATTACAAAAATTCTATAGCATAAAGAAGTTATAAAGAAGTAGAATATGAAGTTATAAAGAAGTAGAATATGTAGATGTTGGTTATGTTTTAATGTCCAATCGATCACACCAATCAAACCATGCCTAGCTAGCTTCTCGATTCGGGTTGCTCCTACCACGTCACACCTAATCATCATTGGTTATTCTCATACAGATTGATTTATGGAGGAGTACTTGCTGTTAGAGATAATGACTCGTAGTTTTGGAATATAAGGTTTGGAAGCATTGGGTTGAAGATGTATAATGGGACAATAGTCACCTTAACAGATGCTTGCCATGTTTTAGATATGATTAAGAATATGGTATCTTTTGGGTACTTTAGAAGGGAAAGGATGGGAGTATACTACAAATTGTGTTATATTGATCATTATTGGAGATGATTACTTTGTTATGTCTACTAAGAGATTAGAAAATTTGTATGCATTGCACGAACATACTATTATGGGTGTTGCAACCATTTCCACTATTTGAATGATAAATTATACCAACTTCTGGCATCTTGGGTTGGAACATTTAAGTGAGACAGGTACAAGTACCCTCATTAGAAGACGACTACTTGATAATCATGACTTAGACAAGTTAGAATTATATGAAACCTACATTCTTGACAAGCAAACATGAAAGGGATTCGGTGTTACTGAAGAGTGAACTAAGGGGGGTTTCGCTTAAAAAAATGTACATGGACCACCATCAAATTATGACTACTATTGGTGAGTTTGTGATTGTTATACCACATGCGACCACAAACTCACCATTAATAATTGCAATATTGAAGATGCACAAAATGTGATGAGTAAGTCGTGCACGCATATACATGTCTTTGCAATTAGCTTGCGACCACAAGTGATCACAACTTGTGGTCGCAAGGTTTGATTTAATTTCGAAACCCCTTGCCTTCTTTCTCCCATTCTAATGAAGAAAATTCACATTCCTCTCAAGATCTCCATATCCTCATTCACAGTGCATATAACCTAATATTAATTTTTAAGTCAACTACTCTTTTTAAGGGTCTTGTGTAAATAGTCGGTTGGTTTTTTTGGACACTAGTACTTAACTTCTCATAGTGATTCCTCACGACCGCAATAACCTTATATAGATTCTAGGTAAAGGAAAAATGTCATCTACAATGAGAGATGGAGGTATGATATTCTCATGTATTGAAGAATGCACATGATGCATTGAAGATTGTCATATGCGGTTTGAGTGTTATATCACACTCCTCTTTTTAAGCTAATATGGGCCAAAGATGGAAGTTGACGTGGAATTCTACGTGTGTACTTATCTCTATGCCAAGAAGACAAGCTGATAGAGGAGAAGAGAACGGTAGGATTGCTAAACCCTTGCCTATCTCTTCTTGATCATGGGAGAGCATCTTCGGAGACCTAATGATCACTAGGTTCTTAAAGGTGGATGAAAACAATGTTGTGATGACAGTGGTTATTCTCTTCTCCAAGTATGTGACCTTCGTACTAGCACCCAATTGGCATTATAGTGACCATAACACAAACATTCTTATAGACCATAGTGAATCATTGTGCATAATAGTGACCATACTAAGTGTCATGATTCATAGTTCACATATTGCTTCTAGACGACTTTGTTCGAGATACTGAGATCAAATCTAAATTCTCTATTAGCACAAAACATAGTTGGAAAGTACCTTAGGCATTATGTAAAAGATGATCAATATGATCGGGTGAGTTTGTTTTGACAGTCCCAAATTCTACTATAAACATGTTGCGGACTTCCACTACAAGCAAAAATCCATTCAAGATATGTGATTGGCAGGAAAATATGGCACTGCATGAGGTGGCTAAGCAGATAGCCAAGGTCGGTGTCCTGCTGCCCAACATTTCACTTGGGAGATGCCCCTGTAAGCTGGGAGTTATTCAGGTTAATCGCATAACCTAACCAAATAGTTGAAAATGGATCAATTGAATTGGGTTATTTGAGTTTCCGTTGGTGGAACCCAAACCGTATTCGTTCAATGGATATAGGCATGTTAATGGGTATAATGCTTTACATTGTCCCACCCAAACAACCTAAAATAAAAATACGATTGACCCATGATTTGGACCCATCCAACCCAACTAACACGTAAAATCATATCCGATTCTAATTCACCTCGGGTGCATCCGGATTTTCCTTGACAATCCCCTAGCCTTATCTTAACAACTCCCTCTCTACTAGAACATCCCAAAACCTTCTTTAACCCTATTGTTCTTAGATCATGTTGTCATCCCTACTTTTGCATGCTTTGTCGTGATCAATGTCATCATCACTACTTGGCAACTTCATTCAACTTTAAATTAACATGATTTTTCCATGGATAATTTGATTTTTACATAGCCCAATTGAACCAAACTGCTCATCCAAACATCTCAACCTACTCTAATGTGATTAGGTAATGTTTAAATTTTATTGATCCAAATTGAATAACTCAAATCCACCAAAATCGATGAAATACTCATCATTAGGAAGAAAAGGGAGGAGGAGACACATGATTTGTTGGCAAATGCTCTGTATGGAATGAAAAAGATGGATGAAAGAGTTATAGACTAGTTATGTTTCAGGCAGGTGATAAGGTAACGTTGAAGCCAAAGTCCTAGATTTGGAAGAAAATTATAGGAAACACATCACACAAAGGACTCAATTTGCATTATAACGAGTACTTTGATATAGTTCGATGTGTGGGACTATCCACCTATCAATTATGTCTTCCATAGAGACTAAAGCTGCATGTAGTGAACCATATTAAATTTCTGAAAAATGCACTATGTGGATAAGGAATGTAACATGAGGAGTGTATTCAAACATGCTCCTCCTACCACTTAAATTTAGTGTGAAAGTGTTGTTGTGAAATTTTTTCAATAGCCACATGTCAAAGCTCAAGCAAATAGTCCGACCTTGATTCTCTTTTCTGAGTTAGTGCTTAGAGCATATTTCCCGAGGCTTGCAAGCAAACTCTTTGGGCATGTGTACAATGTAGACAAAAAAGAGTTCCAATGCAAACATGGGGTATGAGATTCACTTCCACATTGACGATAACACATACAAATGAGGTAGAAAAGAATCTCGAGACTAAAAAAGAAAGATTACATGGAAGAGGAATTCTAAGACCCCCGGGAACGGACTTTAGACTTTCGATTATAGCAACATATCACTCACTTCAGAAAGCCAGCATTGGAGTATTGGGCCCAGTAATGGGTGTGGTTGATAACATGGCATAAATACAACATTAGTCTTTTAGTGTAGGCTCGGTAATTTTAGGGATCTGGCGTGTCTCCTTTGGGATTCAAACCTATGTATTTTAAGGTGTAGGCACACTACACTACCACCGGTTCGCTTCTTGGGTTCATAAAAATCTGGAAGCTTGTAAAACGATGATATTATTCGTTGCATTTTTTTATACTTGACATTAGCGATGAATATCGTATCTATTGTTATGTCATTGGCGATGATCCATATAACAAGTTTCATTACAAGAAATTCAACAAATAATTTAAAGGGTTTTTATCAGTTGTGCCCCTACGATATATTCGAGTATCAGTTATACCCCTCCCTTTTTTGTAATATCAGCTATGTCCTCGACTCTTTGTCATTCTATCACATATACCCCTCACGTTAGTTGCCATCCATCCCCAATGTAAACAAACATTAATTTTGGAGATACATCAGAAATTAAATTTAAAAAATATAAGATGAAATGTCAATCCTCTTCCTCCCCTTCTCTTCATCATCCCAACATACACCCTCTCCAGCACCTCCCCCACCACCCCTCCTCCCTGCTCCACCCGAAACCCCCCCTGCCCTGAGCTCCTCCCTCGCCCCCATACCTCCCCTCCGCCTCCACACATTCCTCTCTTCCCCCAGCTCCACACCTAGCCCCTGCACCTCCCCCTCTGCCCCGAGCTCCTCCCTGCCCCCCACTCCTCTTGCCATCCTTGCACCTCCCATCTGCCCTTCCCTCTCTGCCTACGCACCTCCCTCTCTACCTCAACACCTCCCCTCTACCCTCGCTCCTCCCCTCCTCCCTCCAGCACCTTCGTTCCGTCCCCGCACCTCCCCTCCATCCTTGCTCCTCCCCTCCACTGCCAGCATCTCCATTCTGTCCCGCACCTCCCTCTCCACCTCCAGCACCTCCTTTAACCCCTTTGCCCTTAGCTTCTTCCACCGCTCCTGCACCTCCCTCTCCATCCGCAACTCCTCCTGTTGCCATGAACCCCCCCTCCCAACCACCTCGAGTTCCTCCCCCGCACGTCCCTTTCCACAGAAGTTTGGCACATGCGCCTTGAACTCACCAGCAGACGCCTACATAAGGACACAACTGTAGGCGTAGTAGAGGAGCTGTGTAACATGGAGTAGCGTGCAATGTAAGGGATCACATGTGCTCCTTCAAGCCTTCGCCGACCACATGCACGAGGTTCTTCTTGAGTGCAACTCCGGGTTTCCCTTCATCGTACTGGAAAGCAACACAGAAAGAGGCGTCGTCGACACCGCGATGCATGGTGAGAGAGTGGACAAGCTCGAGATTTACGTCACGACAACATGCATGGACGTTGGTGAGCAGTGCTGCGGTAAGCGTGAGCCCTTGATGACCTTGGATACGAGGTCCACGACCATGGCTGCCAAGTCGCAGCTCATGCCGAGATGTAGGTCTTGATGGATGAGGGAGCAATAAGATCGAGACAAAGAATGTGGTGGCAAAGGAGGAGGAAGTGGGAGGAGGAGAAAGGGGAGGAAGAGGCTGTGGGCTGAAAACCTTTCAGCATTTATTTAGTTAAGATAATTTTTTTATTGATTGATTCCTAAGAAGTCATCAAAAAATATGATAAAATTCACTATTTGATCCGCAAAGAGTGATATACTATGAAAATGTAAAGATTCTTGCGATTTGATGGATGCATGAAGGCGTAATTAAGAGAAAGAAATTATGAAGAGAAAGGAAGGACACATGGAAGAAGAAGATGAAGAAGAAGTCTAGACAATTATGCCTCTATTAGCTGGACCATAGTTTGAAAAAAATCATGGTTAAGTTCAGATCATTGATGGTTAAACTAATGGAGGGGTACAAGTGATAGAACAGTAAAAAGTTGGGGACACAACTGATATTACCAAAAAGGAAGGGGTATAACTGATATTGGAATATTTGAGAGGGGTCACAACTGATAAAACCCCTAATTTAAATATATGTTGCAGTATCTCCCGATGTTAAATATATAACTACACATATTAATTGTTGTCAAATTAACTTTTTTTTCTAATTAGCAATAAATGTAATATTCTTTGCTAAGTGCTCATATAACAATGAATTATCCGTCACAAATCCCTGCTAAATTTACAAAGGATTAGAAGAGAAATGCCAACAGATAATCATTGACAAATACAATATCTATTGTGAAGTTAATGAAACAAGTAACAGATATTATTGATTGATATATTTTTAATTGCGGAATATATGGTAATGAATGTTGAATTACTCATTAAATTTTATTACTTATCCGTTGCTATTTTCAAAATGTTAACCAAAAGTAGCTAAATTTTGAATTAAAAATTAACCAAGATTTTCGCGAGGACTTCTGAAATGGTGCCATAATTGGAGTCAATTAGACCTAATTATGCCTTTGTTCATATGCTGATTAATAATATATAAACTACAAATACATCGACTGGTAGGCTGTCAAGCACCATAGAAAATGACCCTAAACAATCAATAAAATTATAAAGTTGTTTTTTGTGTTGCTGTCATATTTGTATAATGTCCGGAATCCACAACTAATTAGTTTATGCATATGCTTATTAATATACCAATGTAAGCCCCCACCACATCCAACTCAACCAAATTCTCTCAAATCGATAATGTCCCTCTCAATTTCACATTAGAAATACTATTTTCTTCCCTAGTTGACCATGTGCAAGAAACAAACATGTTAACATCTATGTATTATATCTTTTCTTTGACCAAAAACTATATATGTATACATACTTACATTACATGAATGATAGTTATCAACCATGGATTTATCCGTATTCGATCCGTTAAGCCATCATTTTTATATCAACTTTGATATTTGAATTTGCTTCAAATCAATATGGATATAGATTTCACATTGATATATGCAAATATTCATGCCCGCATCTGTGCATCTATTTAATTATATAAATGCACTTATAGAGTTGTTTATATTTATACGTTTAACTGTATAGACCATGTATTTTAAATGTATGGTTTTTATCAGTTGTTTTTTTTCTAATATATTGCAATATCAATTACGTCCATCTCTTTTTTGGAATATCAGTCATGTCTCCGACTTCTTGTCGATCTATCCTTTGTTCCTTTATGTTACTTTAGCCGTTAATGGGGTTAAGAAAGACATAACTATCCAAAAGCTCCTCCCACCCATCCTCCTCCGATCCCTCCTCCGTCGCTCGGGATGAAGCTAGGAATTTCTACTTGGAGGGACCAAATTAATTATTGAGACTATATATAATTTACTTTTGTGACTATTTCTCATTGTAATTATTAAAATATGTTTACAAGTGTATTTCACAAAGATACCATTGTAAACTTACAATTTCATATAAATATCCCAACACATATTGTATTGACAAAAAGATCTTTACAAAATTCTTCAAATCAAAATACACTTTCATTAACATGATGTTAAGTAATACCAATAAAATTAAGATTTTTATATAAGTAATATTATATCACTCCTAAACTCGGAAAAAAATTGACTGGGTTTAATTTACAGGTCCGACTGGTCGAACCGATTTTTTTAACTGGATATATATATATATATATGTAAGCATGTATTTATATATCAATGAAATAATAGTATAAAATGCCAAATCTTTCAAAAAAATAACATGATTGTCTATTTCGAGTAAAACTCTACGAAAGTTAGTCACATTTTCAAGCATTATATATGAATATAATATTATAATCATTTATTTATAGTTACTTCTTGAAAAATATTCTAAGACAGTAGCACACAACTTATTTTCCAAAAAAGAGAGAGGCATAACTGATATTGCAGAAGTTAAGGAGGGCACAAGTGATAAGAATCATATTATATCACTATTTGAACCTTTATTTTTTGAAAATTTATCAAACCAACAAATTGGATCCATCCGGATCAACTCGGTGACCACCCCGGTCAAACCTATCCGGCCACCATTGGACCTGATTTTTTTATTTTCTTATTTTTAAATTAATTACTAAAAGCGGCCGAACTGATGGGGTCAGAGCCGGTTCTCAGTACAACCGGTCTGATCTTTTAAACTCTGCTCCTACGGCCTCCATCTAGACAGTCATTTTTTAGTGTTCGTAGAATTATTGATATCGGTCTCGTTTGGGTGGAGGTCGTAGGAGTCTTTGTTTTGTAAAAAATGTGAATGTCATAATATAAAGATATAATGATGAAAATCCATGAAAGTATTTTTCAAAAAAAACTGAAAAAATAGGGGAAAATAGGGGTAGGGGAGCCAAGTTAGCTCCCCTAAGGGAAACCCCATTTTACTTATATATATATATATATATATATATATATATATGGAGAGAGAGAGATGACCCTTCCGATGAGGTGCACCTTTCCTGCATCAACGAAAAGCCAATCACGAGATCCATTAGATCTCAATCTAATGGTCCATCGTTCAACGGGTATTTTCGTCCATATGTTTTCATTTTGAATTTGAATTTCATTTTGAAAATTAGTTTCATTTAATCTGTTTATTTTTTCATTTTTAGCTCGTCTGATATGATATTTTTTGTTGCTATTTATTCAATGAGCTTTCGCCAATGTGGTAGTATTTCTGCATTAGCAGAATGTTTAAAATCTTTGTAAAATTCGTATCGACATTGTAAAACCGTATCCTTCAATGTAAAATAAAATCATGATTAGTAATATTTTTGCTGGCACAATTGCAATTTTGATAATAATTTTGTAAAAAAATAATACGAGAGTGTAAGAAACAACTTGAGATTTGTAAAAAATGACTTGAGATTGTAAAAATGATCTGGATTTGTAAAAAAATGATTTGAGATTATTAAAAAGTTGTATGTAAAAAAATACATGATATTGTAAAAATCATTTGAGATTTGTAGAAAATGATCCGATTTTATAAAAAAATACTCAAGATTATAAAAAGTCTGATATTGTTGGAAAATTAATAAAAGAAATCTGTGAATGGATTTGAAATAAAAAACACAAATAAAAAACACAAAATAAAAAATGCAAATAAAAAAACACAAATCAAAAATACAAAACAAAAACAAAAATAAAAAATGCAAGTAAAAAATGCAAATGAAAAATGCAAATAAAAAGCGCAATAAAAAACATAAATAAAAACACAAATAAAAAATACAATAAAACGCAAAAAAGGAAACGCAAATCAAAACACTATATTCCATGCTTTGTCGTGCTCCACCATGTGCGCCACCACCCCCTGCATCGCCGTCAAGCTCCGTCACGTGCGCCACCATCAACTCTGCCACAGTCGTGCTCCACCACGTGGAACTCAAGCCGCCGTTGTTTGTTGGGGGAGGAGAAAATCCTAGCCAGGGGTTTTTAACGAGTGGAGCAAGAATGGAATGTGAATTGTCACATTCTATTTTTAGAATGTGATAAAAAGACTAAAATGAGTTTTCAACATTAAAAGAAATAAGATTAAAAAGGAATTAATTGTAGTCATCTGATTAATTACCAATGGATGGGATGGTGGGCTTTCCTTGCACCCAAGAAAGGTGCTCCTTATTGGATATATATAGGGACCCTTTCAAATGATGTGGGGTTTCACCACTATTGTGGTGAACCATCAATCGGATTCGTCAGATCACAATCTTGCGGTTGCATCAAAAATATTATCCAAAGTATTTCTGTCATCTCATTTTTTTGTAAATTCGAATTTCATTTAATGGATTTGAATTACCATTTAATATTATCTGGATTTGGTATTTTTAAATCATACCTTTACTAGTCGTTTTCCAATTTTACGCCGAATGAATTGAGTTTAACCATATCTTTGTAAACATTCGCGAGTTTTTGTGAAAATGTATTTTCTTTTTGTAATTTCGTTAATGATTTCATTTTTCACATTTTCGTTTGTAAATTGGTATTTCTGTTTTGTAAATGGGTACATTCGTTTTGTAAACTCAAATGAGTTTTTGTAAGAGTAATTATCCTCTTTGTAAACTTCGGTCTTTTTTATAAATGTATATATTCATTTTGTAAAATTTGTGTGAGCTTTTTTAACTGTATCGCGCTCTTTTTGAAAAATTCACGGAGAGCTCTGCAAAATAAGACAAAACAACAATGAGATTTGTAAGAAAGTGAATCAATATGTAAATCGAAAAGTTAATTATGTAAAATATTAAACCACAATGTAAATGCGTGCATTACCTCACAATCGCGGCCACAACCACCTTCACCGTCGACCGTTGCTCGATGCAACACCTCCATTGCGTTTGCAACCCGTCATCGACCGATATCTCCACCGCGTCCGCCACTGTCGACGTCTACCGCCATTGGAGGACAGGAGTCACCATCTACGTCAACAACCACTGCTCCACTCCGAATCTCCATCGCTTGTAAATCGCAGCCGCTCAGCCCCTCCGTCGACCACTGCCTGGAGGAGAGCACGTGCCACCACCAGGGGTGTGTGTCGTCCCTCATCCCATGCAAGGTCCACCGCCATCCACCACGCTGACGACAAATCGTGAGAGAGAGGAGGGAGGGGGCACTGTCAATCAATGGAAAGAGAAGGAGAGATATTAGGTCAAATAATTGTCACATTCTATATTTAGAATGTGATGAAAATGACCAAAATAGGTTTTCAATTATTAAATTAATTTAATTAATGCCTCATTAGATCCATTCGTATGATTAAAAATAAAAGGACGAGATTGATGGCTCACTATAATATTGGTGAGACATTGACTCATTTGAAGTTTCTCCTATATCTATATATGGATATACATTCAGATATAGATTTTGTTGATATGACTGTGATATCGATATTCGTATCAATTTAAAAATAAATGTGGATACATATATCAAAATTTATATGATATTGATATAATGGTGGATCAAATACCGATATATCCATATCTATATAACTTGTAAATGAGAGATGAGGTTCTATTATATATAGGTTATTAGTTTTCATAGTTAACTATATCGTATATAAATCATATTCTATTTTAATAAAATATAATACATAGAGAGAATTAATTGGGAGATGGGGTCCGAGCCCCCTCCCGGCCCTATTCGTCGCCCCATGCCCTCCGGCCTCCTCCTTCGTCGTCCTCGTTAATACATGGATGTAAAAGAAGCGCAAGATCGAACACTGATGACGGGGAATACGCCGAGGTCGTGTCTTTCCACAAGGCGGATCGACAGTCGCAGAGTTGACCTCAGACAGAATCCCAAATCAATCAACAATTAACCCATAATGAAATATATGCAATTAAATCAAAAATGTGGAGTTAAAATTTATTATAACTCTACATGTAAATGTGTATAGGTGTAAGCACAAGTAGAGGTCGAACACTGGGAGGCGAATGGTTGAGTGTGAAATTGGTTGCATAGTTATTCAATTCTTGGTTCATGTCCAATTTTTTATTGTTTTTGTGGGTTTTTAATTTTATATATTTTTTATTTTATTCTTAGTTTTATGATTTTTATTTTGTTTTCACATTATATATTTTTTATATTTTCTTTTCATATTTTGAATTATATAATATATATATATATAAAGATATGTATAAGAGGAGAGAGAAAGAAGTAACATAAAATATAGATGTATATATATATACTCAAAATGTATTACATACAATATTTTTTTATATTTTTTGTTATTTTTTCTGGAATTTTTATAATTTTTATGTATTTTTAATTCAAAAATGTCCCTCATATGGAACTAATTAAATAGACCGAAACTAATTTGGGTTTCTAAAATATAAAATAAGTCCAAAAATAACCCAAATTAATTTTAATATGTAAATAGTAATATATAGATAATTATAAAATAAGAAAACATATTTTTGGTGTTTTTCAAGGGTTTTATATTTTTTTAGAATTTTGGAGCTTCTTGAAATTTTTATATTTTCTTTTTCTATTTTTAGGGTTTTTCATTTTATGGACTCAATATATATATAAATATACCATATATAATTTTTTTGAATTTTTCAAAATGTTTTTATATTTTTTTGTATTTTGTAAATTAAACAATACAAAAATGGCTCCTTTTTCATTTTTAGTAATTAGGTTATATGCAAAAACTGCAAAATGAACATATGGCGTGAAAGTACATAGCATGGAGCATCTGACCTAATTTTTGTGGATTTTTTGGAGCTAAGTAGCTATTTTTAATAAATACATAAAAGACACAAAAATAAAACAGCCTGGCAGGGGCATTTTTGCAAATAAAATTAACTACAGGGGGCTCTGTGCAAAAATACCAACATAAATTAACATTTATTTACATTTTTAAAATTATTTTACAATTAGCAAAAGGCGCTAGGGTGTATCTGCAAAATTCACGCACCTCACGTGGGACTGCACATGAGGCGCGGAAGGACCTAATTGCAATTACATGAAATCTCAGGGGTCCTTTGGTAAAATTTACAATTTATTTTACAACGCGATATTTATTTTACAAAATTAAAACTTAGTTACAAAAATGCGGGGGTATGAGTATGAAAATTACCCCCAAAGGCGCTTGATCCAACGGTTGATACGCATGACTTATCCACGTGGCGCCTCCACGTTTGCCGATGTCGCTTCGACGATGAACGCTGGAGATTAGATCAGCCGAGCTGATCTGACGGTGAAGGCTTCGCTCCATTGGACGGTTGAGCTTCCTCCTGGGACTCCTCCTTCATCCGACGGCGGGGAGGGCATCTGGAAGAACAGGGAGGAAGGTTCGCCTGGGCGAACTTCCTCCGGCGATTTCTCCCTCCCCCGCCGCTCTTTGCTGCTCCCAAGGATCCCAACACGTCGCAGGTGCTTCCAGCTAACTGCAGGAGGCCTCAGATTGGCCAGGAGGTCACCGGAGCGCCGCCACCAGGTCGATGTCGAGATGGCGCTCCAGGTACCTCCGGCGAGCGTCGAAGTACACCTCCAGGTGCCTCAAAGCACCTTGTACCTGCACAGAATAAAACAAGGGACGGGGGCAAACTGCCTCCTCCCGTTAGAACTGAAAATGGATGGAGGGGGGCTTCGGGCGAAGATCTTCGGCGACGGGTGGGGGATGGATATCTGATCTCCAGATCCGGTGAAGATCTGGGTGAGTGAAGGTGCCTGGGGCATGGGAAAATGAAAAGGTAGGAAAATGGAGGCGAGAGGGTGGTCGGAAAACGTCGGGGGTACCGTGAAATGCTCGTCGGAGCGGAGCTCCGGCGAACTTCGGGTACTCGATTTTACGCTACACCTAAGAATTAAACACTAATCTAAATGCACGAATAAAAAGCTAACATAAAATTCTAACTAAAATGAGTAAATGCACAACTCTTATACCTGGGGGCCTCCAGGGAGCAGGACGGACGCCGGAGCTCCGCCGCGACAAAATTTCTTCATCCTCCGGTCGATTCACGGTGCTAGGGAACTCCTCCTGTCACAAGGGTTCGTCCAGGACCGAATTCAAGGTGTTTTGGGGGAAGTAAGTTAGCCAAATTCGGCCAAGGAGGAAGGGGAACTTATTTATAAACATGTGTATGGGCCCTTATTGACCGGCAAATAATAAGGAATCGGTGATATATACAAGGGAAACAATCCTTGGGCGTGGATGTACAATATGCTAGGAACATTTCTTGTGAAGGACGTAAAGGCGATCGATGGACGGGGCACCCGGGAAAAATGGGAGAAGACGGGGGGTTTGACAGATTTGACGGGCTAGAGGCTGAAATTATTTATGAACATAATGGGAGCCCTTATTGACCGGCTAAAAATATGAAATCGAAGTTATATACAAGGGAAACAAGCCATGGACGTGTATAATGGTTGTTTTGGGAGTAATTTCCGTGAAGGGACCGGTGTCATTGAAGCGACGGGTCGATCGGGAAAATTTGGAGAAAACGCAATGTCTGACAGATTTGACGGGCTGGTGAGGCTGGGGGCTGAGTTGAACGAGGTCAACCCGCGCAGGGCTGCGATTGGTCCACGTCAGCTCGAAGTTGACCTATTATTTAAACATAATAAATGATATAATTACATTTTGCTTATAAAATAAAAAATTTTTACTAAATAATGTAGTATTTATTTATGATTTTTATTTATTTTTTTGATTATTTTATTATGAATTTATTTTAATGATGTATTTATAAGTGTATTTATGTGTATTTTTGTATAATTTATTTTTATTTTGTATATTTTATTTTATTAATTTATTTTCCTATTTTATATATTTATAACTTATTTTTATAAGTATAAATATATTTTTATTTACTTTTTATAAGTTTATTTACATATTTAAATAAATTGGTATATTTAATAGGTAGGTATACTTATAGGTATTTTACCTATATTTTATATTCATTTTATTTATTTATTGAATTTTATTGGGTTTTATTTTGGATTTATATTTTTAATAAATTATATGTAATATTTACAGTATTATAAAAATATAACTGAATAAATAATAAAAGAATGATATCCTCTTTTATTTCTATACATAGGTAACATAGGTATTTTGCCTATGTGTTACATAGACTTATTTTATTTTACAAAATTTTTTGGTTTTATTCTAATTTCAATATGTACACGTATTACATATATTATTTACAAAATTCTAAAAATATAAATTTATAAAAATGATGAATAATGAATATAATGAATATTTTATTCGGGTAGACTGTACAATGAAGGTCAAAAACCTAACTTTCACAGATGGACTAAAAATATTATGAAACCAATTTTATTAAATAGTTCTTGGAAAGCTATATACAATCAAAGGTGATTTTGGTAGATTCTGAGTTTTTATTTGCAAGATATGGGTCTGTGAAGTTGAGATTCTGGCTTTTTATTATGTGTATAAAATGTACATTGTATATTATTTTTGTGCAAACTCAATTTTGTATTTTTATTCACATTATTATCTACGACTTTCATATACAAAATTTCTTTATTTGATGAATAAATAATTATATACAAAATAGGTGTCAAAAATGCATAAATGGATGAATAAATAAATGAGGTAATTATTGTATTATTGGCCCTTATCTCCCCCTACTCCATAAAATATTTTTGCAAATACTTTGTCGACCAATTCCATTTTCTGGACTTGGTCTCGGGGTTCGGGTCATAAAATATTTGCAATATTTTATTCCTTTTTCTTTTCTTCTCTTTATTCCATAATTTTGACATTAAAAACCTTATTTTATGTACAATAAATACAATAAATAATGTATGCTATTATGCACAAATTGATGCTATTTACATGCATTTGTTGGAGTTTTTAAGGCCAAAATGATAGAATAAAGAATGATGAATCGGGATTCATCAAACACCCAACAATGTTTGAAATTTTTAGCAAGTACGATATAGGGGAGCTGCGTTAAAGGCGAACAAGTTAGGATCAAGAGGATCTGGCTAATTTCAAATTATAAGCTAAAAGAAGAAAGTATCCAATACCAAATCACTTCTGTGGATCTAGCATAGAAATCCACAATCTTGACAACCTCGTATGCATTCAGACAAAACCAGATTAACCAAGCAGTTCCTGCACAGTATGTTGTTTGACCATATCCTCTTCAGTGACCCTCGTCAAGCAATTCACTGATGCCGTCTTGGGCGATAATATGAGCATGGGAAGGGCAATGATCAGCTTGCTTGTGAGGTGTGTTGGACATGCGAGCCCACGGTGAGCCATTATGCAATAAATGTTATCGCAATTCACCCCTTAATCTGAAATAAAGAATAACTAATTTGCATAATAGTTCCCTTAGTACAATTAGGGTTATGTACCATGGCTATCTTAATGATCATATAGCTGTTGATTCAATTATTGAATTATAGAAGCTGGTGCTTGGATGAATATCTAAAGAGCTAGATTGAGGACTCATCAAGCACCATCAAATGATTGTTAAGATGTGATCTCCAGCCTAAGTAGGAGATGGCAATCCTTATCTCTAAAGGCTGATATCTGATCGACCTCTTGATGCAGGTCCTCTGTATAGGAATAGAGATTCAGAGGTGTCAGATTAGTTAGGTCAAAGAGTTGACTTAACAAGATCGAGATAATCAAAGACCTATGTCGTATGCTGTCACCGTATAGGCACACATCCTCTGACCAGAGACATATGTGTTACTATATGTCTGAGTATGTACATTTGGCAGACCAATAGGTTGATGACCTAATCAAGGTATATACACCGACGTACTGGTGTGCATATAAGGGCATATGAGTAATACGATCTCTCAAAGGGATTATACCGATTCAAATACTAAACTGGAAGTTATGAACTCACTCATGAGATATTGGGAAGATCAAATTCCGTGCACGGTCGTCTCACTTTGGAAGGTTGACTGAATTTGTAGGTTTGATATATACTTTTGGAAAGTATATGATCAATACATGGTTATGATAATCCATTTGGAAAGTATATGATCAATACCAACTCCTAATGATCGAATGAGAAAACTTACTGATAAAACCCTAAAGTAGATAGTGTAAAATAGATCTTATACTTTTAGTTTTATTCTGGGTCTTCCAGTATGCAGGATGTACATGTATTAGGAATACATGAGGGTGATGTAATCATAAACGATTGTATAACCATGATGCTTCCATTCCTAGGAGTGATGAAATGAGTCTGGATTTTAGCGACTCCTCTCATAGAGAAGTGATCTAATCTTAATCCAAATGTTGGACCTTGATCTGAATGTGATTCGAATACAATGGGAAGATTATATCTATGGCTTTGATTTAACCAAACATCTATGAGAGGTTCGCAAGATTTGGATTTGAGATGTGATCTCAATATCTAAGTCACTATACGTGGAACAATACAATCATCATGTCCTTATCTCCAAGTATCTGCGGAGAAAACGCATTATCCTTGAAAGAGTTCATAGATAATTTCATTGTTGATATATGTATCCAAGCATCGAGAAAATTGATAATTAAATGTGATTTAATTATCATGGATAATATGAATTTGATTCATACTATAAGGAGAGATATCTAAGATAATAAAATGTGATTTAATTATCAAAGATGTGAATAATGTGAGTGTGATTCATGTTATTTCGGTACATGAGAAAAGAGAACCAAGATGACTAAATGTGATTTAATTATCATGGATATGAATAATGTGGATATCACTATTCATATTAATCATATATATATTATATAAACGTGATTTATGATATATAAGAGAGAACTATTTGTGATTTATATTTGTTGATTAATTATTAGTGTGAATTGGATTCACATTGGATGATTAATTAAAATATAATTTACATTTTGTTTTACGATGTGATTGTGATTCACATTTTTTCCAATGGCATGATTGCAATATTACAAGATAATTATGAATTATTTTTGTAAAATAATTTACAACAATTGTTATTGTAAAACCTGGAGATATCATGAGATAATAGTATCTCATGAGATAATTAGATCTCATGATATGTTGGTAGCCATCCCCCCTTTTTAGGGGATATAATTTATCTCCTCATTATCCTGAAGGATAATTATTTGATTTGATTTGAATTTAAATATATTGATTTATCGATATATATTAATTTAAATTAAATAATTTATTGTTGTATTTTTTACAAGAACATCTCAGCCATTGAAAGAAACATAAATAAATCTAAACCATTGATTGTGTGTTTTTCATTGATTGAGATCAATGAACTCCCAAAATCCTTTATAAGAAGAGGCACCCCTTGCTCTTCTATAGAGAAGATAATGAATGCTCCCTCTCTCTCTCTTTTCCTCCACAAGCCAAGCCTCTCTCTCTCTCTCTTATAATGGACATCTACCATTAAGCCATTGTGAGAGTCGTCATCGATGTAGCATCGTCATTATGCTGCCGGATCATTTACTCGTGAATCTCCATCTTGTTCGGTAAGTCTCGCTCATGAAGAAAATGTTGGATCTCATGTGACGACAGTACAAGAAAAAGCGCTTTGGCGAGCACTGATGTCCTCCCCAGGTGCTTTCAAAGTACTCTCCAAGTCATTTAACGAGCACATGTGCTCGCCAAGCTTGTGCTCATTAAAATCTTAATCGCTAGCTCATATTGGCGAGGCCATGTGCTCACTATTAAAAGTGGGGGAGCACATGTGCTAGCAAAGTCCTAGCCAAGTGCTCTCTAAGTCCTGTATTAGCTAGCACTTAGATAGGAATTAGCTAGCATATGTGCTCGCTAACTGTGGAGAACATGAAAAAAATATAGGTTCTTCAATGTTTCGAAGCCCCGCTGAACCTATATCACCTACTATAAAGTCATTCTAAAACTCTTATACTATATAAACATATTTTATGCGAAGTTGAAGACCCATACTTCAATTTCTTTGCTTTCTTCTCTTCTAGTGTTACCCTGATTTCTTATACACATTGTTTCTCTCTCATTCATAACATTATAGTTTACAAGCATACACAGTAACAAACACTCAAAATCAGCAACACACATAGGTATATTAACACAAACGCCATACTAACATACAAGCATTTCATATCTAGAACTAAAACACTATATTTACATACTCTGCACTCTCTAACAAACATACACACACTATATCTCTTGCATTCACATGCTAAAATATATACATACATACTAATACACACTAGTATTCACATAAGCACACACAAACACAAATGAATTTAAGCCAAACATGCACATCCTCTCTTTCACAATGTAACACATATGAACTATAGCACAAACTAACATAATGTAACACACACACACACACACACATAAACACACTAGCATATACATACGAGCACTCTAACACACACATAAATACGCATGAACCTAGACAATACACATATGAACATGTAAGTACTTAAAAAATCATCTTGCAAAAATATGAAAATAATACATGAAGAAAGAGTATGAATCATAATACAAAAGTAAAACATCATCATATGCACTAACCTCATACATCTAGTGAAGTGCATCCTCCTTATCATCTTCCTATTATATTTTATATAGATCCTGTCTTGTACCTAGTCAACTCAAAGTAAAAATAAACTAATAGTTTGAAGCTTGAATATACATGTATCAAAGAAAGATGATAAAATTTAATCAAGCATACCTATTGATGTAGGATTTGGCCTTCTGCATCCTCAAGATCATGTTCATACTCTTTCAAAAAATAATCATGTTCATACTCACAATCATGTTCAAATGTAAGGGCTCGAAATCCTGCAATTCTGAAAAATTGGAAGTGAATACATTTTTCAAGAATAAAAAGAACAACCTCTATAGACATGCATGCTCAATAAATCATCTTGCAAAATCATGAATGTAAATACATGAAGACAAAGTATGAATGGTGATACAATAGAATTGCATGTACGTGAAATTTAGAAAGGCATGTACATGACTCTATACTTACAAATAACATGATCATCTTATCGTAAATAATTATTCATACTAGATCCCATCATATTTTATATGGATACTAACATTTCCTAATCACTTAATTATAAACGTTAGTTCAAAGTTTGAAACTTGGATATACATGGATAAAAGTAGGAGGACAATATTTAATTGAGCATACCTAATAATAGATGAGTTGATGTCTGGGAAATGAATATACATTATGTGTGTAAGCCTGCATTCAATTGTAAATGATAATCTCAATAGAAATCTAAATAAACTAAGGATAGAGAGGTTTTTACTAGAAGATAAAGTGTTACCAATAATACCGTGAGCTTCCTCCTGCTATATCCAAAATAGATGGTCACCCTCACAATCACATTCATCTGCAAAGTACTAAAAAATGTAAAATATAAAACTTGGTTAACACGTATATCGATGGTATCCTTTTATATGTAGAAACTTTAGATATTTCCTCAATAACTGAAGGATATGGTATAATCCTCAAGCGCATCACGGAAGCGTGAGCGTCGTATCGAATACGACGAGGAACAACTAGTCAGACTAGTTGTTCTATCCAGCGGAAATTAAAAATTTTTCATGCGACGAAACCACATGATCCAAGAACACTTCTCGGATCGTTTCGTCTAAATCACAAACAAGTAATAGGATTACCTCTTGAAGCATGGTTACGATCGAGTCTCTAAACGAAGAGACCTCTTGTCTCAAGTTCGATCCGACGGAGGAGACGCTTACGAGCGCGGTGATGAACCGCGTGCTTCTCGCAATCCATGTTGATGATTCAAGCGGTGGATCTTCTGATCTCGACACACGAGATCCGACGTCTTCTTCACGAGCGAGGCGTCCTAAAGGAGAAAAAGATCCACGAGCAAATAATCGGGCAGCATAACGACGATGCTGCGGCGATGAAGAACCTCTCTAGGGGATCCATAGTGGACGGTCATGAGAGGGAGAGAGAGGGCTGTCGTGTAAAGAGAAAGAGAGAGAGAGAGTTTGCTCTAATATTGCATAGCCATAGAGAGCATGGTATGCCTCTCTATTTATAGGGTTTTGGGATCAATGTATCTCAATCCATGGGATATATAAAATCAATGGATGAGATTGATTTATGTCCAATCCAATGGTCAAGATTGTTGTTGGTAAAAACCAACAAATTATGATCTAATATAGATTAAAATATATTTGACAAAATCAAATATAAATCAATCCTAAATTACACCAACAAATAAGGAGAGAATATACATGGAGATTACATCTCCATGTACATTCAAAAGTGAACAACCACCCATTCCAAGTAGGATTTGGGTGCCGCCCACACATTCCATATGGGAGGGCAATCTCATGAGATTTCGTGAGATTGCATATCTCCATGAAATATCCATTATTTTTATCCAACAACTTTTTGTTGTGATTTATTCTTCAAAAATAATTCACAATTAATTTTGAGAATATTGCAATCTTGCCATTGAAAAATTGTGAATCACATTCACAACTCAAAACAAAATATAATTTACATTTTCAATTAATAACACAATGTGTATCCAATACACATTAATAATTAATCAACAAATATAAATTATAATTAGCTCTCTCTAATATATTATAAATTACATTTATTATATATTATATATAATTGGATATTGCTATCCATATTCACATCTATGATAATTAAATCATATTTAATCATCTTGGATCTCTTTTTCTCACGTGTTCAAATAATATGAATCAAATTCACATTATTCACATCTTTGATAATTAAATCACATTCAATTATCTTAGATAACTCTCTTTATAATATGAATCAATATCATATTACTCATGATAATTAAATCACATTTAATTATCCATTTTCTCAACGCTTGGATACATAATATCAACAATGAAATTATCCTAAACCCTTTCAAGGATAATGCTCTTTCGCCGCGAATACTTGGAGATAAGGACAACGCGATTGTATTGTTCCACGTATAGTGACTTAGATATTGGGATCGTATCTCAAATCCAGATCGTGGGCCTTCCATAGATGCTTGATTAAATCAAGATCGCAAATCTAATCTTCTCATTGCATCTGAATCGCATTCAGATCAATGTCCAACATGTGAACCAAGATCAGATTACTTCTCTACTGAGAGGAGTCACTAAAATCCTAACTCGTTTCATCACTCCCTAGGAATGGAAGCGTCATGGTTATACAATCATTTATGATCACATCACCCTCAGGTATTCCCAATACCTGTACATCCTGCATACTGGAAGACTCAGAATAAAC
This sequence comes from Ottelia alismoides, assembly GCA_037367405.1. NCBI lineage: Eukaryota > Viridiplantae > Streptophyta > Magnoliopsida > Alismatales > Hydrocharitaceae > Ottelia > Ottelia alismoides. The sequence goes on along the minus strand of JAZKJV010001341.1, from coordinate 530,845 downwards.
CCGAAGTATTAGATCAACTTTATACTGTCTACTTAATGGTTTTATCAGTAAGTTTCTCATTTGATCATTGGGAGTCGGTATCGATCATATACTTTCCAAAAAGTGTATATCATACCTAGGTATTGATCATATACTTTCCAAAAGTATATATCAAACCTACAAATTCAGTCAAGCTTCTAAAGCGAGACGACCATGCGCATGGAATTTGATTCTTCCCAATATCTCATGAGTGGGCTCATGTCTTCCAGTTCAATAAATGAACATGTATGATCCCTTTGAGAGATCATATTACTCATATGCCCTTATATGCACACCAACACGCCGGTGTATAGGCCTTGGTTAGGTCATTAACCTATTGGTCTGTCAAATGTACATACTTAGACATATAGTAACACATCTATCTCCGGTCAGAGGACGCGTGCCTGTATCGTGACAACATATGATATAGGACTTGGTTATCTCGATCTCGTTAAGTCAACTCTTTAACCTAAATAATCTGACACCTCCGAATCTCTATTCTTATACAGAGGACCTGCATCAAGAGGTCGGTCAGATATCAACCTAAATGAGAAAGGATTTCCATCTCCTACTCAGGTTGGAGATCATCTCTTAACAATCATTTGACGGTGCTTGATGAGTCCTCAATCTAACTCTTTAGATATTCATCCAAGCACCAGCCTCTATGATCCAACAGTTGAATCAACAGCTGTATGATCATCAAGATGGCCATGGTACATAACCCTAATTGTACTAGGGGACCTATTATGCAAATTATTTATTCTTCATTTCAGATTAGGGAATGATATTTGCAATAACATTTATTATATAATGGCTCGCCGTAGGCTCGCATGTCCAACAATAACATCAAAATTAAAGGCCATTTTATCGAAACTTTACAAACAAATATTATACACTAAAATAAATCTAACATATTAAGAAGTATGTCCTCACTCTCATAAGCTTGTGCTCCATGCATATTAAACTAATACACTCTCTAACACATACTAACACATACTCTAATATGCATGCACATTCTCCCCGATACACAATATACTAACACACTCCCTAAGATACATGCACATGCATGCACACACAACATACATACATAAATAAAAAGCTCACACAAATAATTTCCCCACCCCCTCAACACTATATTAATACACTCTACATTCTCTAACACACACATCACACACACACACACACACACACATGTACACATGTACTAACACATGCACAAACAAACACACATATTTAAATACCACAAGAACATATAAAATAAACTATTACTATATAATCCTAACAATGTAGGAAAATATGGGTATTTAGTCTATGTATAGGTTATCACATCACATATAACAATGGAAGTTCTCAATTTTTCATTAGCATGTCATACACCTTGTGTTGGAAATGCGAGCCCACGGCGAGCCATTATGCAATAAATGTTATTGCAATTCACTCCTTAATCTGAAATGAAGAATACATAATTTGCATAATAGGTCCCTTAGTACAATTAGGGTTATGTACCATGGCCATCTTGATGATCATACAGCTGTTGATTCAACTATTGAATCATAGAGGCTGGTGCTTGGATGAATATCTAAAGAGTTAGATTGAGGACTCATCAAGCACCGTCAGGTGATTGTTAAGAGATGATCTCCAGCCTGAGTAGGAGATGGCAATCCTTATCTCTGAAGGCTGATATCTGACCGACCTCTTGATGCAGGTCCTCTGCATAGGAATAGAGATTCGGATGTGTCAGATTAGTTAGGTCAAAGAGTTGACTTAACGAGATCGAGATAACCAAAGTCCTATATCGTATGCTGTCAGGATATAGGCACGCATCCTCTGACCGGAGACAGATGTGTTGCTATATGTCTAAGTATGTACATTTGGCAGACCAATAGGTTGATGACCTAATCAAGGTCTACACACCGGCGCGCTGGTGTGCATATAAGGGCATATGAGTAATACGATCTCTCAAAGGGATCATACAAGTTCAGTTACTGAACCGGAAGACATGAGCTCACTCATGAGATATTGGGAAGAATCAAATTCCGTACGCACGGTCGTCTCGCTTTGGAAGCTTGATTGAATTTGTAGGTTTGATATATACTTTTGGAAAGTATATGATCAAGACCTAGGTATGATATATGCTTTTGGAAAGCATATGATCGATACCGACTCCCAATGATCGAATGAGAAACTTACTGATAAAACCATGAAGTAGACAGTATAAAGTTGATCGAATACTTCGGGTTTAGTCTGAGTCTTCCAGTATGCAGGATGTACAGGTATTGGGAATACCTGAGGGTGATGTGATCATAAACGATTGTATAACCATGACGCTTCCATTCCTAGGGAGTGATGAAACGGGTCTGGATTTTAGTGACTCCTCTCAGTAGAGAAGTAATCTGATCTTGGTCCAAGTGTTGGACATTGATCTGAATATGATTCAGATACAATGAGAAGATTAGATTTACGGTCTTGATTTAATCAAGCATCTATGGGAGGCCCGCGATCTGGATTTGAGATACGATCTCAATATCCATGTCACTATACGTGGAACAATACAATCGCCCTGTCCTTATCTCCAAGTATCTGCGGAGAAAGCGCATTATCCTTGAAAGAGTTCATGGATAATTCTATTGTTGATATATGTATCCGAGCATTGAGAATATGGATAATTAAATGTGATTTAATTATCATGATTAATATGATTTTGATTCATATTATAAAGAGAGCTATCTTAGATAATTAGATTATCAAAGATGTAAGTAATATGAATATGATTCATATTATTTGGACACAAGAGAATAGAGATCCAAAATGATTAAATGTGATTTAATCATCATGGATATGAATAATGTGGATAGCAATATCCATATTAATCAAATATATTATAAATGTGATTTATAATATATAAGAGAGAGATGTTTGTAATTTACATTTGTTAATTAAATGTTAATGTGAATTGGATTCACATTGGACATTAAATTGAAAAAGTAATTTACATTTTGTTTTGGGTTGTGAATGTGATTCACAAATTTCCAATGGCATGATTGTAATGTTCACAAAATAAATTGGATTTATTTTTGTGAAATAATTTGCAACAAAAGTTGTTGCAAATATTGGAGAGAATCATGAGATAATATAATCTCATGTAATAGGAAAAGGAAGCTCCCTTCCTAAAAAGGAGAGGGGACGGCCACAATTCCCATGGGGAATTGGTGGCCGTCCACCCTCCTTATGGAAGGAGGCTTGCCTCCTTTCCTATTTCTCCATTGGAGATTAATTTGATATAAAATCAAATTATATTTATTGTATATTTGATTTTTTATTAAATTAATTGTTGTTGTGTTTTTAGAAACAAATCATGACCATTGAAAGAAACACAAATTGATGTGGACCATTGGATTTGTGTTGACACATGGATTGAGATCCATGGATCCCAAAACCATATAAAAGGAGAGGCACCCCATTGCTCTTCTTGACACACATAAGTGGAGGCAACAAATCTCTCTCTCTCTCATTCTCTCTACACGTCCTCTCTCTTTCTCTCTCATGTGGCCGTCCATCATGGATGCCCTAGAGAGGTTCTCCATCGCCGCGGCATCGTCGTTATGCTGCCCGATGGTTTGCTCGTGGATCTCCGTCTCCTTCGGTGCGCCCCACTCGTGAAGAAGACATCGGATCTCGTGTGTCGAGATCAGGAGATCCGCCGCTTGGATCATCAACATGGATTGCGAGAAGCACGCGGTTCATCCCCGCGCTCGCAAGCGTCTCCTCCGACGGATCGGACTTGAGACAGGAGGTCTCTTCGTTTAGAGACTTGATCGCAACCACGCTTCAAGAGGTAAACCTAATACTTGGTTGTGGTTTAGATGAAACGATCCGAGAAGTGTTCTTGGATCATGTGGTTTCGTCACATGAAAATTTTTTTAATTTCCGCTGCATAGAACAACTAGTGCGACTAGTCGTTCTTCGTCGTATTCGATACGACGATCACGCTTCCGTGATGCGCTTGAGGATCTACCCATATCCTTCAAGTGGTATCAGAGCCTTAGGTCGTTGTTTTTGGATACGATCCATAAACCGAGAACGACTTGGGTTCTTTAGGGTATGCGAAAGCTTTCTTGCATTTCATTTTCGCATCTCTGTTTTGATATTATTTTCGGCGCTGTTTAAATTGTTTAAACACGAAAATAATAATTGGATTTTGTTCCCCATTAAATAAGGAAACCGTAGGATCTGAGTTTGCGTGATTTCGATTCCGTTTGCTCTAGATATGCTCATTTTAGTGAACATGTATCCACTGTTTCGGGGACTGCGGATCATGACGTAATTAAGATGTTAATTGCGGATCTGAAACGCCTTGAAATGCGTACAAATCACTTGGGTTCTGTTGTAAATCAAGTTAGCAAACTTTAGAAATTTACTTTGCTTAATTTGGATTTAAATTGATTGAGATATGATATTTTTAGTAAGTGAGGGTCACTGCTGAAAATACTTTCCTAATCAAGAACCTAGTGATTGTCATTTAATTAATTAGTGAAATTAAATTGTTTAATTTCCTGGAATAATTATGCATAAATATTTGTGAAATATTTAATGATAATTATGTCCTTAAATGACTTTGTCCTAACCAACAAATGATTAGATGTGATCTAGATCAAGATTGGTTACATGATCTACATGATCAACATTCCAACAAACATGTTGCTTGAATAGGACTTGGGATTTGTTTAGCAAATCTCATTATAATGTTAATCAAAAATGTTTTGATTATTACTATATGGTACAATTTCGGTTGAAGAACCGATGATCATCTCAAGTACAAATTAATCAATTTGGCATTATCCTTTCCCGAGGCGGATATGGTGCCTAGTCGGAGAGCATTGGGGTTGCGGGTTGCAACGTATGTGGTCCGTCCCACTCTCGTCGGTACTGGCCATGACAGCGGGTAGGGCCGGGATAATGTCCGAGTGATTAAGATGTATTTTTCTAATTATTAAAATTCGAAATAATACGTATTTGAGATAATACCATTATTCAAGTAACTATTAAAAAAAATGTTTGTTGGATATTAATTGGATCATTAATTTAATATGATTAGATTAATTGGAATCCAATTAAGATTGAAATACTCTAATATTATTAGAGTTAATAATTCCCTTGGAAGAATTAATTATGTGAATGTGATTCACGATAATTAATTAAAATTTGAATATGAGGTGGAGGATCACATAAGTGACATCCATGGTCTCCCGTCAAGGCGAAGGGTTCCGTCGCCAGGGATTGTATGTGGGAGACGCCTGTCCGAAGTGACAGCTCCTGTATGCAAGCGCATCTGGATCGAACTCTTTGCTTCTCGAAAGAGTAAGGCCGTATACGTAGTGACCCCAATATCGGATCCTCATATTATTGGGGCGATATTGGATTGCGTATAGCGAGAACTATTCCTGTTGACGGTTGGTTCAATTAACGACGGGTCAACATCGCCTTAGGGGTGGTGGGCTCGGGTGTTAAAGACCGAATTGGGAAATGCAAGTTGGACTTGCAAAGCGGAATGTGTTCCCGCTTCTTTTTATCCGAGTTGCAGATTCTCATATTATTGGGATGTAACAAAGATAAGGAAGGAGATCCCGGATCTTGTTGAGATATAATGGTAAGTATATCTCTTACATTGAAAGTGATTAAGGGAATGAACTTTCAGTGTTGACAAGACAAGACAACTTTGATATAAAAATCCTAAATCAAAGTAAAATGTATATATTTATATATTTATGCAAATTTCTTATTTCAGATAATCCTTCATTAAAACCCACTCAATGATATACTCAATAATAACCAGTAGAATATCATGGATTGGACTCATGATCCAGATATTGTACTTGCAATTGGACACATAATGTATGTGGTTGCAATGTGCAAGTTTCCTCATAATATTGAGGAATGACAATTAAATAGATAATAGGACTACAACCCTAGGGTTTGTATTTCTCTATAGTCTTGATCTCTCATCAGATGTACTTTGGAAGTGACATGTCGATGATGATTGCAATTGTCAAATAATCCTTATAAAATTAATGAAGATATTCTGGCATACATATGTGCTCTTGACATTTAACATGAATGAGATGGTTCACTGCATCATGGAGAATGGTGGCTCTATAAGAGATGATGTATTCAAATTGTTTGAGTACCTACCTGAACCTATGTTTTAAGAGTTTAGATGGATGTAGATGATGAGTGTCATCATTCTACTATCTATACTCTGGTCATTCATGAAGCTTCATAATATTCATATTGTATGAATTTAATGAAGCATGTATAAATGTTGAAATGCTCTTACATAAGAGATCCTTAGTCTTAAGCAATGGTTGCTTATAGATAAAGGGAGCGCAGTGGAAGCATGGGTTGGACCCGAGTAAGAAGTATGGTCAAAGAGTTGACTATACATCTATGACTTCCATATGTCATCCGAAGAGTTGGATGAATGCCATTACTGCAATAAGTTGATGTGTTGATAGTATGACTATCAAGTCTATCTAGAATCCTTAGAGAAGGACTCGGATGGAGCATCAGATTAATCTACATAAATCATTGATAAGATAAAGTCAAATAATTGTATCTCAATCTTCTGATGACATTTGCAATAGGTTGCATATGTTTTAGAAGACTGGAAAATTTGATCTTAAAAGTTTATAGTTATCCACGTGGATATTGATGCAATTGTTGCAACAATCTCTGTTGGATTGATAGACTTGTTAATTTCAGTGGGAGAGTCCTTAGTCTTAGAGAATGTCTCTATGACCTAGATATAAGAATACACTCATTGTTTGTTTCTAAATGTTGGAAATAAACATGAATTCTGAGGTAGAACTATCATAAAGAGTTATGATGGAGATATTTCAGATAGTAATCTAAAATCTAGTGGACTCCACTAAATTAGAAAATTAATGAATGGTTCATTAACATTTCTAAATATTGAAATTAAACCTTAAGATCAATAGGAGGATGAAGATCATTTGACAATGATCTAGCATCAAGCCTTGGACATTTGTCTATTGATTTGATCAATAGACTAGTAAGAGATGAAACTTTAGAATGTCTAAAATTTCAATACTTACATACTTATGAATATTGTATTTAAAGAAAAATGTCCAATACACCCTTCTTAGAGAAAGGTGTAAGATGTCAAGGTATTCATGATCTCATACATATTGATGTATGTAGATCATCTATATCATAGTAAACATTATGGATATGTGATATCTGTTGATGATTATGTATGATATGAGATTTCTTCTCTTCACCTAAGAAACCTTTGAAATGTTCAAAGATTTCATTATTTTTGGTTTAAAACCAAAAGTTTGAAGGAAGATAAAATGAATTTGATCTAATCTAGGTAGCAAGTACCTGTTAGATAAATTCAAAGAATACCTTATAGAGATATGAATATCATTTCTATCTCAATCCTCCTAACACACCTTAACTCAATAGAGTTATAGGCAGATACAATTGGATCATGTGTGACATAATCTTATCAATGATGAATTTTAGCATAATTATCCCTTAGTTCCCAGGTATATATGTGTAGTAGAGACTACAATGTATATCCTTAATAAGGTTCCATGCAAGATGGAATCTAGCACTTGAGAGTGCTGCTTCATTAGGAAAACAAAGGATGGTATTGGATACTTACTTTATGACCTTGAGATTCTTGAAATATCTCATCTCTGAGAATGTGATCCTTGGAGGTTGAGACTCTTGAGAATCAAGATAAAAAAATGAAGTGTAGGAACTCATTTAATCTTGAAAAGATAATGAGGCTCCTAAAATTGGAAACTAAAAGGATAATTGAAGATGAAACACTAAAACCTCTTCAAATAAGTTTGAGAATGGATTCCATGTGTCAGAGAAATCTGACAATGATCGAACTTCATGTGATGAAGCTTCTGAAGATCATAGCATGGATAGATGGATGTTAGCAATAAAAGTCTAATGTAGACTTCATGTACAAGTGTTGTATATGGACCCTCGAGGATCCACCTATATGGGTAAGACCCGTAAAGGTGTAAATAGATCTTCAAGAGAAAGGGAACCTGATGAGAAGGTACATACCTTCAAAGCATAGTTCGTAGCAATGAGCTACACATGGAAAAGAAGACATTGCTTGCAATGAGACTTGTTTTTCGGTGAATATGCTTAAAATCATCAGAATATTGCTAACCTTAGCTACACAACTTGACTATTGCATCTTCGAGATGTAAGTCCAGATTGCATTCCTCTATGAATATCTCTCTGAGGATATTCACATGAAGTAGCCTCAGGGCTTCATGGTTGAGGAAAGCAAGGTGTGCAAGATAAGGAATCCATCTAAGGACTCAAATAATCTTCTTTGAGATGGACCATAAGATTTGATGAAATTATAAATGTTATGATTTCAAATAAAATCTTGATGAGCCATGCGAATCTTAGTGGGAGTGCCTATGTGTTCATTGCGCTAAATATAGATGATATCCTGATCATTTAAAATGATATAAGGATAATAATATGTGTTTTATAATCTGGTTATTCCATATCTTGAAATATGATTTCAAAGATACCTCTTAGATCTTAGTTCTGAAGTTGTTCAGAAGCCAAGAGAAGAGGATAATTGGACTGTCACATTTGTAGCATACCTTGGACATATTCTATTCATAGAAATTCCAAGAAAGGCTTCTAATCCTTAAGATATGGTACTGACCTATCTTAAGGGATAGCACCTCAAAGAGTTGAGGAAGTAAATGCTACAACTACTTGCACTTGTGCATTAGTTACGAGAAGCTGAGTGTATGCTAGAGTGTACAAATACCAGATGTCTGTCATGCAGTGGGAGTAGTAAATTGTTACTAATCCTACTGTAGAGATAAAACACTTGATTGCAGTAATAACAAAATCTTCATAGATGAGGAGATTTTTGAGATAGTAATCTCAAAGTCTTATCTTCAAAGTTTAAGACCACGTAGATAGTGATCTATTAAGGTCTAAACTTTAGATACCTTAGGCGATAGAGATCTCTGGGAATGAAGGTATTCTAATAAGGATTATGGGGATACTGGTTATGATGTCAGGGATAATGTAACCAACTAGATTGAGTATTGGTTGCATGAGATGCAACATTCGCATTAGATGCGAGCACTGTTGCTGGGGATATGCAAGTGCCGTAAAAGGACTTGGCGTAGTCTCGCAGGAACAGCGTGACTGATCAGCTTACCTAGCTATTTTCTAAATAGCATATGATTGTCACATGAGTGCGGTTTAAATGATTAGCCCATTAATAGCTCTTTGGGCTAGTGGGAGATTGTTGGAAATGCGAGCCCACGGCGAGCCATTATGCAATAAATGTTATTGCAATTCACTCCTTAATCTGAAATGAAGAATACATAATTTGCATAATAGGTCCCTTAGTACAATTAGGGTTATGTACCATGGCCATCTTGATGATCATACAGCTGTTGATTCAACTATTGAATCATAGAGGATGGTGCTTGGATGAATATCTAAAGAGTTAGATTGAGGACTCATCAAGCACCGTCAGATGATTGTTAAGAGATGATCTCCAGCCTGAGTAGGAGATGGCAATCCTTATCTCTGAAGGCTGATATCTGACCGACCTCTTGATGCAGGTCCTCTGCATAGGAATAGAGATTCGGAGGTGTCAGATTAGTTAGGTCAAAGAGTTGACTTAACGAGATCGAGATAACCAAAGTCCTATATCATATGCTGTCAGGATATAGGCACGCATCCTCTGACCGGAGACAGATGTGTTGCTATATGTCTAAGTATGTACATTTGGCAGACCAATAGGTTGATGACCTAATCAAGGTCTACACACCGGCGCGCTGGTGTGCATATAAGGGCATATGAGTAATACGATCTCTCAAAGGGATCATACAGGTTCAGTTACTGAACCGGAAGACATGAGCTCACTCATGAGATATTGGGAAGAATCAAATTCCGTGCGCACGGTCGTCTCGCTTTGGAAGCTTGATTGAATTTGTAGGTTTGATATATACTTTTGGAAAGTATATGATCAAGACCTAGGTATGATATATGCTTTTGGAAAGCATATGATCGATACCGACTCCCAATGATCGAATGAGAAACTTACTGATAAAACCATGAAGTAGACAGTATAAAGCTGATCGAATACTTCGGGTTTAGTCTGAGTCTTCCAGTATGCAGGATGTACAGGTATTGGGAATACCTGAGGGTGATGTGATCATAAACGATTGTATAACCATGACGCTTCCATTCCTAGGGAGTGATGAAACGGGTCTGGATTTTAGTGACTCCTCTCAGTAGAGAAGTAATCTGATCTTGGTCCAAGTGTTGGACATTGATCTGAATATGATTCAGATACAATGAGAAGATTAGATTTACGATCTTGATTTAATCAAGCATCTATGGGAGGCCCGCGATCTGGATTTGAGATACGATCTCAATATCCATGTCACTATACGTGGAACAATACAATCGCCCTGTCCTTATCTCCAAGTATCTGCGGAGAAAGCGCATTATCCTTGAAAGAGTTCATGGATAATTCTATTGTTGATATATGTATCCGAGCATTGAGAATATGGATAATTAAATGTGATTTAATTATCATGATTAATATGATTTTGATTCATATTATAAAGAGAGCTATCTTAGATAATTAGATTATCAAAGATGTAAGTAATATGAATATGATTCATATTATTTGGACACAAGAGAATAGAGATCCAAAATGATTAAATGTGATTTAATCATCATGGATATGAATAATGTGGATAGCAATATCCATATTAATCAAATATATTATAAATGTGATTTATAATATATAAGAGAGAGATGTTTGTAATTTACATTTGTTAATTAAATGTTAATGTGAATTGGATTCACATTGGACATTAAATTGAAAAAGTAATTTACATTTTGTTTTGGATTGTGAATGTGATTCACAAATTTCCAATGGCATGATTGTAATGTTCACAAAATAAATTGGATTTATTTTTGTGAAATAATTTGCAACAAAAGTTGTTGCAAATATTGGAGAGAATCATGAGATAATATAATCTCATGTAATAGGAAAAGGAAGCTCCCTTCCTAAAAAGGAGAGGGGACGGCCACAATTCCCATGGGGAATTGGTGGCCGTCCACCCTCCTTATGGAAGGAGGCTTGCTTCCTTTCCTATTTCTCCATTGGAGATTAATTTGATATAAAATCAAATTATATTTATTGTATATTTGATTTTTTATTAAATTAATTGTTGTTGTGTTTTTAGCAACAAATCATGACCATTGAAAGAAACACAAATTGATGTGGACCATTGGATTTGTGTTGACACATGGATTGAGATCCATGGATCCCAAAACCATATAAAAGGAGAGGCACCCCATTGCTCTTCTTGACACACATAAGTGGAGGCAACAAATCTCTCTCTCTCTCATTCTCTCTACACGTCCTCTCTCTTTCTCTCTCATGTGGCCGTCCATCATGGATGCCCTAGAGAGGTTCTCCATCGCCGCGGCATCGTCGTTATGCTGCCCGATGGTTTGCTCGTGGATCTCCGTCTCCTTCGGTGCGCCCCGCTCGTGAAGAAGACATCGGATCTCGTGTGTCGAGATCAGGAGATCCGCCGCTTGGATCATCAACATGGATTGCGAGAAGCACGCGGTTCATCCCCGCGCTCGCAAGCGTCTCCTCCGACGGATCGGACTTGAGACAGGAGGTCTCTTCGTTTAGAGACTTGATCGCAACCACGCTTCAAGAGGTAAACCTAATACTTGGTTGTGGTTTAGACGAAACGATCCGAGAAGTGTTCTTGGATCATGTGGTTTCGTCACATGAAATTTTTTTTAATTTCCGCTGCATAGAACAACTAGTGCGACTAGTCGTTCTTCGTCGTATTCGATACGACGATCACGCTTCCGTGATGCGCTTGAGGATCTAACCATATCCTTCACCTTGCATACATGTTGATTTGCATATAGAATAACCTCACAAAATTTGTTCTAAATATAATCTATGGTAATCTGATGATATAATGTCCAATATACAAGTAAACAAATTTGAACAATATAGTTGTTTTGTAATGGTAATGGTTTAGACATTTCATCATACACCTCCATACATGTTAGTTTGCATATAGAATTAGCTAATAAAATCTATTCTAACAACTAATATACATCAATATAATCGTATGATGTACAATAAACAAGTTAACAGATTCTAAAAAAATACGGTATGATGTTCTACTCTAAAAAATTACAAACACTAAAGCATTGAATATATCCACATTATACAACCAAAATAAAAATAAGCAAGAGAGGGGTGCTCAAATTACCTTATGGAAGAAAAACTAGCTTATAATGAAGGTAAATGATGGTCGATGGAGGTGGGGGATGCGCTCAAAGATCACCGGAGGAGGGTTTTTGTGTTTGGTTTCATTTGGAATGAAGGATAGGGAGCTCGCTAGCGTTCTATTTGGAAGATGTGGGCGAGCACATGTGCTCGCCAATTTACTCTCTAAGTACTCTCCCCCAAATTTTCACGCACTATTTAAAATCGCGCATTGAAATTTGAATGGGCGAGGCACGTGGGTGAGCATATCTGCTCGCCCCAAAATTTTAATGCGTCATTTAAAATCACACATTGAAATTTAAAAGGGCGAGGTTGGTGGGCGAGGACAAGTGCTCGCAAGGTGCTCGCTCAAAGGTGGCGAGCACATGTGCTCTCCCCAGCCTAGCCCTTTTGTGCCCGTCAAATCGTGTTTTTCTTGTAGTGCGAGATAAGGAAATCCATCGCTTGGATCATCAACATGGATTGCGAGGAGCACGCGTCTCATCAACGCGCTCGCAAGCATCCCCTCTGTCAGATTGGACTTGAGACAGGAGGTCTCTTCGTTTAGAGACTCGATCGCAATCACGCTTTAAGAGGTAAACCTTATATCTAATTGTGGTTTAGATGAAATGATCCGAGAAAGGTTCTTAGATCATATGGTTTCATCATATTAAAATTTTAAATTCCGCTGTCCGGAGCAACCAGTGCGACTAGTTGCTCCCGATCGCATATGATGCGATCCACACGCTTCCGTAATGTGCTTGAGAATCTTTCCATATCCTTCAAGGTGAAGAAGGTAAAGGCAGAATCAATCAATAAAAGGATTTCTTGCGGTAAATAACAAGAACCATCGGAGGCATTTTTTTAAGCATATTTGGAAGAGAGCGGCTTTGCAATTGCAGGTGTAGCTCCCAACTCCTAAGGCATGCCTCCTTGCTTCCATCTCTTCACAGTTGTGGATTCCAAATCATGAAAAGAATCGTCGAGTTGGTTAAAATATATAACATCTTGGAGTGCAACGAACTGTTGTTGCTCTTGAGATCTGCAAGACAAAGGTGTTACAAGAGTGCAACCCAGTCCTGGTCGAATCACTCACCATTTTAAAGAAGGTGCTCGAATTTGCTGCTTGAGGACAAACACACTGCCCCGAACGGTACACGCCATAGCTCCCGCACACGGTTGGGAAAGCAGAGTCCCCAAGATACGGCTTGATCACATCAACAGTTGGGTATTACCCATCTCATTCAATCTCAAGAACTGAATTGTGAATTCGAGAGTATCCCATTTGGCTCACTCGAGGAGGATGAATCGGAAATAAAGGTAAGGGCTTTGCTAGTGGCATTCAGAAAACATTGGTGTTTTCGAGATTTGATATCCATAATCTTGTCAAACGAGTTGAAACAGACCTGTGGTGGGTTGGAATCGACGAAGGCCTTAAACCATATATAGCTAATCTTGAGTCCAATTCCACGCACAAGTGTTGGCCGTGAGCTTCTGGTCCTCCGCGAGACTCTGTCCCGAGAGTAGACCATCTGTGGGATGTTCGAACGACTGCCACAAGATCGTGTCCTCTGCATTAAACAGAACCGGATATCCTCTTGCTGTGAGGTTCATACCCACAATGGCTCGGCCAGAAGTGTAGGTCGACCACACGACAATCCCATCGGCGTCCTTGAGTACCGAGGCACCTGCAGCTGTTAGCTGCAAAGAGGCGTTCCCCCTGATGGGTCGATCTCTGTTGGGGGACTTGTGGGATGCCAATGACGGGGAGGGCGATCCTTGCACCAGTGTCGGTGCACAGGATGAAGACAACGAAGAGGTAGTGTTGGCATAGGTGTTGTTAACAGGATTATCAATGCATATATTGAACAGTAAATCAACGGATCCAAATAAATTAACAGAGAAACAATACTGATTAAAATGATATTAATCGTATGTTTCCTAATCATTATCCGATTATAATATGCAAACAGGAACCGATTAAATGAACAGAAATATAAATAAGGGCATAATCGAGAAAGGGTAAAGCAATAAACATAGTGCGACAAACAAAATAAAATATAGATTATATTAGAAGTCACTGAAGCATCCATGAAATGAGTTATCCTTAGATAAGATATTGCCCCACAATACCGATGCGTAGGGTACTGGCGATCCGCTCCTAGGATACGACAGCATACGATCTTCGTCGGTACATACCAACAGGACCGTTCACGATTGTACCTCAGAGAACTGCAGCCGAGAGAGAGATTTCGTCCGTGACAGGAAGAACAAAAGAAACAGAGCCAGACGGTGTGAGGAGTTTTCTTGCGAGTGTGGAAAATACAACGTGGGGGAAAGGATATTTAAAGACGGTTGCGTGCCCTAACGCGCGTTACCATTTCGATTTCCAAAAACGCCCCTTGACGAGCACCATTTCGGATACCGAAATCGCAGCCATAAACGCGTCCGTAATGGCGAGTTGGATTCTCATTTTAGTCGAATTACCAAATTAATCGTGTGATTAATTTAATCGACTTACCAAATGAAACCTGTAGGAAAAGTATCGAGATTCGAGATCTGAATTACCTCTCCCGAGCCGGAGCGGAAGAGGAACGCGTGCACGCATGTGTAGTCTTACATTCCTCCTCTCTACTATTGCTATAAGAGCTTAGGGTGTGAACTCACATATATGTCCACCAAAAGTTTAGACCTCCAAGGTATGGTACTAAACTTCCACTCAAACTTTACCATATTTCAAATTTGGAAATTCCTAACTTTCCCTACAAGACATTTGGTTTCCTAAATGAAACTAAATTAACTTCAATTGTAGTTATATAGATTTTCCAATTAAAATTTAAAAAGATTTTAATACAACAATCCCCCACGAATTCACAAGTTTAAAAAAGAGATTCAAAAAGAGTTAAAACACAACTTTTGGCTGCCACACTTTGCTTTCAGTATAGGTATCTTCCGGTTTCAACCTTTACATGAGTTTACTACTTTAACTTTAATAGGAACGAAATGAACTGCGTTTTGAACTTCAGACCTTGGTGGGAAAGTATACGTTAGAAACAACAAAGCATTGTTCTTAATATAATCTTTAGGTTTGATGTTCTTAAAGTCCATGCACCCTTATCATGTTTCATGAGTGTGTTGAGAAAAGACTATCTTCATTTAACTGCGGCCCACAATAACACTCACATAGGTGACGTTCTCCAAGAATGCACTGCTAATATCCTACCTAAAGGCTTGAACCCATTCAGAGCCTACGCTCTTCCTAAACTTGCAACTTAAACGACACTCATTCTTCAAGGATAAGACACTCAAGCTTACGCATTAAGATTAGAGTGACAAATAGTTCTCCAAACAGCTTGTTATTACCACATTGAACTACTTTGTGGGATCTCCACTCAAATAGGTTGGTTTCCTATTGTAGAAGAACTCACAATGGGTCTCAGTCACATCCCAAGCCTAGACATTAGGACTAAAGATCTATTAAGTCCCTTAGTAAACGGATCTGCCGTGTGTCTTTGGATCCAACAAAATCCACAACCAACACTCTTGGAGACACCAAATCCCTTAACGTCTTAAATCTAATTTGTATGTGTCTCCTTGTTTTCTGATTGAACTTTAAACTCTTAATCTTGGCAATTGTGGTAATATTATCACAATGTACGAAGATCACAGGAACAAACTGACCTATCATGGGAATTTCAGACAGAAGTTCCCTTATCTATTCAACCTCAATTCTAGTGGTGTCCAAAGTACACAGTTCAACCTCAAAAATGGATCGAGCTAAAATGATCTGCTTCACAAACCTCCAGGAGACTGCACCGCCTCCAAAGGTAAATGCATATCCTGTAACACCATTACTCCCAAACTCCTCTATTTTCCTGGATGTCTAACATAATGCAAACTAAGGGAAATAGTTCCCTTCAAGTACTTCAATACTTGATCCAGAGCCTCTTAGTGAGTACGGTAAGGACAACTAGTATATCTACTAAGCTTTGCAACCGAGAATGAAATATCAGGTCTCGTGCAATTTGCAAGATACATTAAACTTTATATCACTTGTAAATACCTTAACTGAGCTACAGGTACTCCACTTTTATTCTTAAACAGCGTTTTGGATGAATCAAAAGGAGTTCTTACAGCTTTCCAATCTTGTTATACAAATTTCTCAAGTACCTTCTCAACATAGTGATATTGAGAAACTATAATCCCATCAACTGACCTTGTGAGTTTGAGACCCAAGATCACATCAGCAACACACATATCCTTCATCTCAAACTTGCTACTTAAGTATACCTTAGTCTTATTAATAATCCTCATGTGTGATCCGAACAACAATATATCATCAACATACAGGCACAAGACAATACACTCATCACCTTTCACCTTAGAATAGACACACTTATCGGATTCATGAACCTGAAAGCCACATAACAAAATAGTTTTGTCAAAGTTATCATGCCACTGCTTTGGTGCTTGTTTCAATCAGTAAATGAATTTGACAAACTTGCAAACCTTTCCCTCATTCTCAGGAGTAACAAGCCCATCAGGTTGATCCATATAGATCTCTTTCTCAAGATCGCCATGCAAGAAGGCGGTCTTCACATCCATCTGTTGGATGGAGAGATCATATACAAATGCCAATGCTATAAGTATCCGGATTGTGGTTATCCTAGTCATAGGGGAATATGTATCAAAATAATCGATACCTTCCTTTTGCCTAAAGCCCGTGATAACTAATCTGGCTTTATACTTTTCAATTGATCCGTCAGGTCTAAGCTTTCTCTTAAACACCCACTTGCACCCAATGGTAGAGCACCCTTTGAGTAAATCAACCAACTCCCAAGTTCCATTATCCATAATGGAATCCACCTCAGATTTGATGGCTTTCTTCTATTATTTCACTTCAGATGAAGTCATGACTTCCTTGTAACTTGTGGATCACCCTCGATCTGGTAGACAACGAAGTCGCTACCTAGATCCTTAGCTACCCGAGGTCTTTTACTCCTTCTTGGATCAATCTCTTCAGAAAGATCATTGGGTTCAGGTTGAGTCTCAACCTCCACATTCGTTATCCTTTCTACTTGATATAGAATAGATCTTGATGTAGAGGCACTCTCAATGGTCAGATTCTACAGAACCCCAGTCTTCAGCGAGAAGACATCCTCAAAGAAGGTAGCATCACAGAGTTCAACAATGGTGTTGACTTCTATTCCCGATATCTTGAATCGAATTACCAAGAATCTATATGCATATCTATTTTTCAAATAACCTAAGAAGATCGCATCAACAGTTTTAGGACCAAGTTTCTTTCTCTTATGTTCTGGGACTAAAACTTTAACGAGACAGTCCCACACTTTGAGATTTTTAAACTCGGTTTCATATTTCTCCAAAGTTCAAAAGGACGCTTTTCCATATGTCTTGGAGGAACCCTATTCAGAATATGACAAGCCGTATTCAAAGCTTCTCCCCACATATATATTGGAAGTTCAGAACTCTGTAGGAGAGCATTGATCATGTCCGTTAAAGTTCTATTTTTCCGTTCTACTATCCCATTTGATTGCGGTGAATATGGGGCCGTAACTTCATAAACTATGCCAAACGATTTGCATTTTTCATCAAATATGTTAGAGATATATTTACCTCCTCTATCTAATCTAAGGCGTTTAAGCACTTTTCTTATTTGTGTCTCAGCCTCATTCTTAAATATAAGAAATTTCTTTAAGGCTTCATCCCTGGTTTTCATTAGAGATATATAGCAGTATCTACTACCATCATCTATAAAGGTGATAAAGTATTTCTTATTGTCTCGGGTCAACACACCATTAAACTCACAAATATCCGTGTGCACTAAATCCAAGATCTCACTATCTCTAGAGACAGACTGAAAAGACTTCCTAGGTGTATTCTCTTGCACACAGATTTCACATTTTTGAATTTTATTAATAGTGTGTTTAGGGATCAACTCTAAATTCATCATTCTTTTAATTGAATTTAACTTTACATGTCCGAAACTACCATATCACAGATCACAAGATTCTAGATTATTTATAACATGAGACACAGAATTATAACATTCAGAATTCAAAACATTTATTTCATTAATATTTACTGAATCACATCTAATTCAAAATAAAAATCAAAGTCTGCCAAATAGCCTTTTCCATAAAAAAATGGCTTGTCTCAGAATGACAATTTTATTACATTTAAAGTTTAATTCAAAACCATTTCTAACTAAGATAGAGCCAGATAAAACATCTTTCTTGATGTCAGGAACATGCAGCACCATGTGCAACATCCAGACACGTCCAGAGGAGAACCTCAAGTTGACTTGTCCCAATCCTAGCATCCTGGATGTAGAATCGTTCCTCATCTTCACAGTCCCACCACTGCAGGTCTGATAAAAAGAAAACAAAATTCTGTCAGAACAGATACTTACATTGGCTCCCGTATCCAAGAGTCACTCATTTGGATCATGGATATGGTATAGTTCAGGTTTTACAGAGACATACCCCTCGCTAGTCCCGAGTCCCATAGTGATTATATTCACTTGTGGACTCCCGTCTGCAGCCTTAGGTTGAGCCTTCAAGGACGGAAAATCCTTCTTCCAATAACCAATCTGATTACAGTGCCAACAGGGTTTATTCTTTGCCTTTTTCTTGATCTTACCCTTTGGTTTCATTTTATTGTTATTAGGACCCTTTCCCTTCTTATCTTTACCCTTCGAGGTCATGAGAATGACCTTAGCCTGAACATCAACAAGAAGCACATGTTTTTGTTTCCTGTGTTCCTCCTCTATAGCAATTGCCACCATCAAGTTATCCATAGAAATCATCTCCTTCATGTGTTTCAGGGTCATACCGAAGTCTTCCCACGACTTGGAGAATTTTTCTATGATGTACATGTCTTGAAACTTCTCTGGAAGTTTCATATCGACATCTTCTAAACCATGGAGCATGAGTAAAAACTCGTGTGTCTGTTCAGAAACAGACTTCCTTTCAGCTATGAAAACTTTTAAGAATTTGACCACGGAGTATTTCTCAATATCGAGGTCTTCGGTGTTATACTTCCGATCCAAATCTTCCCATAGCCCCTTCGCGTCTGCGTGGATGAACAGTACACGTCAAACAACGTGTTGGACAGAGCCAACAGGATGCAACCATTACATATACGATCGCGTTCTTTCCACGCGGATTGTGCCTTCTGGCTATCAGGTGTGGGGTTTTCTTTTTCCACCGTAGGATAGTCAGTTTCAACATAGAGATTAATCCTATGGTGGTTAACCAGATTTTCATGCGTTGTTGCCAATGCTTAAAATTCAGACCACCGAATTTTTCAAGCATACCCGTCATATCTACCCTCGATTTAAACATCGTTTCCGACATTATTCTAAAACCGTTTCCGGATATCTTCTCTAAGATTGTTGTTAACAGGATTACCTGTGCATATATTAAATAGTAAATCAACAGATCCAAATGAATTAACAGAGAAACAATACCGATTAAGATCATATTAATCGTATGTTTCCCAATCATTATCCGATTATAGTATGCAAATAGGAACTGATTAAATGAACGGAAATATAAATAAGGACGTGATCCAGAAAGGGTAAAGTAATAAACATATTATAACAAGTAAAATAAAATAAAGATTAGATTAGAAGTCATCGAAGCGTCCATGAAATGGACTGTCCTTAGAGAAGATATCACCCCCACAATACCGGTGCGTAGGGTACTGACGATCCGCTACCAGGATACGACGGCACACGATCTTCGTCGGTGTACACCAACGTGATCGTCCTCGATTGTACCTCAGAAAACTGCAACCGAGAGAGATACGTTCGTCCGTGAGAGGAAGAAGCCGTAGAAGCCGTGAGAACTGCACACGATCTTCGTCCAATTGTAGTTACGTAGATTTTCCAATTAAAATCTAAATACAATTTTTAATACAACAATAGGTTCATGCAGTAGAAGCCGCAGGCGAAGGTTGGGCCGGAGAGAGGCATGATCTTGCGGAGGAGGATGACCTCGACGGTGGAGCCGTCGATATAGGAGACCATGCTTGGGGCGTTTGGAGAGTTGTTCCATGTGGCATAGAGGTTGAGGATGTTGCAAGTGGTTCTAGGGGGAGTTACGGATCAAAATGGTTCCGTTTGGATGCAAATATATGTGTTATTATATCATGTTCTTTTAAAATTCGGATTCGAATACGCATACGAATATCATACAGATGTATAAAATGTAAAATCATATCTTCAGAATACGAATACGAATGTAAAATAGTTATTGATAATTTAGATACGGATGTTTGTCAAATGGATACGAGTTACTATACGAATTTTTACATGTCTAGATTTACCTAAAAGCTATAAGCATTTTGAGTTCATGAAAATTTGCAATATATAAAATTATATTAAATGTTTTAGTAATGAATATGTGCATAAAAATAATTAAATAATAACAGAAAACGTAAAGATGTAACTAAATAATAAAAGAAAGCGTATCAAACTTACTTCTATGTGTATCTTATAAGAATCGGTATCATCCATAATTTAAACATTCGTACTCATATTCTTATTTGTATTTATATGAATATTCACATTCGTATCTTCAAAACTTGAACATTCATATCCGCATTTGTATTCATCGAAATTGAGAATATTATTTCATATTCTTATTCGTTGAATGTTGAATAGTTTTCAAATTCACATTCATATTTGCCATATACGAGAAAATGACATATAAATCCCCTATTTGATAAATACAGATACAAATGGATACGAATATATTTGTATTCATTTTCATCCCTAATAGGGCCAAATAGGGAGGAGGAGAGCAATGAGAAAGAGGTGGTGGTGGTGGAGTGCTTTGTTCATGGCATTGGAGAGTTGGAACATATGAAGGCGGGGACTAGCGACAGTCATTGACATGAAGGGGATATCGGCTTCCTCTAGGAAGGATCAATGCTAACAGATTGGTGAACCGTTTTCTACCTCTATTAATAATATTGAATTGTAGTATAGGTAGTAGAAAACAATCTATGAAAAACCACAATTTTGAATATGTGATAAAATTTACTTGCTAAGTGTACCAAGATTGAACTCATGAATCTTTGTTCTTTATTTGAATGTATTAAATTAATCTATGTATTAAATTATTTGCAATCATAATTTTCAATTAGAAAATGATGCATAGAATGAGAGAGAGAGAGTTATAAATAAATAAAGAAGATAAAATAAAATAGGGAAAGCAAGATAATGAAAATGATACGTGAATACAAATATTTATATCCTCAAAGTATTAATCTATCATATTAAATCCTCAACTAAACTCAAATATTCAAGGGAAGAATTTGAGAAATATCGTTTAAACAAACTCCTAAATTGCACGCAAAAAGATTAATAATCATTTCCTCAAAATGATCAAATCAAATCACATACCAAGTTTCCTCTTCTCTTGCAACAATTAATTCCTCAAATAAAAATTCGAGTCAATAATAATCATGGAATTAAAATCCAAACTCTCTTGATACTTTCCCTACAATAAGATTAAAATTTCTCAAAATATGACTTGCAAATATATGTCAAATCAAGCCTGCATATATCAATTATTTTCACCAATAATAATTTAATTAAATAAGCCTTTGATCTATTCACAATTATTATAAAGAGATAAAAACATAAAACACACTTTAAAATGACAGAAAATACTCAAAATTTAGATTTAAAATGAGAAAGTTATCAATAAACAAGTTCAGTAAAATAAAATAAAATTATTCATGCGTTTAAGTCCTCAAAGGAGCTTATCTTTGAATATTAAAAATCAAAGGAGTCGTGCTGTAGTTTTCCCCATGCATGTGCTATTCTATAAATTGTAGGATTCTAGGGGGTGCATGCCCAAAATGACCAAGTCATGTATAGAATACACATGATTGGTCTTTCTATAGAACACTGGTATTACGGGGATTCTCTGCAATATGACCACCCCACATGCGGTACAAGTGTGTCGAGCGAGCCTCAGATGTGCTTCCATTCACCCCTCGACGCGGCTAGATGTTCTTGCTCGGGGTCCACCCGAGCCTGGAGGCTCGGGTTGAGTTGATCTAACAGCTGAAGAGAGAGGAGCTCCCTTGATCCAAGGGTAATTGCTTCTCCTAGGGCTCCTCTCCCCTTCTTATTCCTTCAAGGATCCTCGGTGAGGAGAGATGGATGCATGTTAGGGATGAAAACGGATATGGATATATTCAAATATCCACTTATCGTATTCGAAAAATTATCAGATATGGATATCCGTATCCGAATATTAATCGAATATGAATCGGATATGGATATAGGTTGTACAAAATTTCCGAATACGGATACGGATATGGTAATAGTTTGAATATCCGGATTCGGATCCGAGTATCCGAATACAATATTTAATATTATTTTATATATTAGTTAATACAATATAAGCTACAACATTATGCTATTATATTAGTATTATACATTATATAACACAATATATTAACGATATTAATAAGTTTCTATTTTTTTGGGTATGAGCGCTAACAAAATTTATGAAATCCTATCCCCTTTTTTCTTCCGGTCAAGAATACATGTCACGCCCTTTTGTCATGACGCAACTTATTTATATTTCATTACTATTTTTAAAATTATTATGAACTTTGATAAAAAAATCAATTCATATTCGTGTGTGGTTTTTATTCAATCCGTATTCGGGTTTCATGTTTATTGGATCCATATTGGATTTCACTCTTTATTCGATCCGTATTTGGATCCTCTCTTTATTCGATCCGTATTCGGATCCGCTCTTTTTTTGATCCGTATTCGGATTCGATAAATATCCGATTCGGATTCGGATCCATATTTTTACGGATATGGTTTCCATAATGCATATCCGAATCATATCCGTATCCGTATTCGTATTCGATATAGATGAAGCGAATATGATATGGAAATAGCATATTCGATCCGTATCCGATCCGTTTTCATCCCTAATGCATGTTGCAGGTAACGGTTGAGGAGCTGATGGCAGTGTTCCTGATGCAGACCGGTAGAAATCCAGCGACCTCTAGCTATCAATGGAGCTCACGAATAGGGAAGTTGATACGGAAGCACGCCTTGGCCCTCCTCCTCCTCTAATGGCATAGACGAGCTCCTCCTGGCCCTTGGTTGATTTTGGCTAAGCTCAGAGTGAGGAAGGAGGAGCTCAGGTGGTCGAAATGGGGTCGTCTGAATGGAGAAGGTGCGTCTGAGGTGCATCTGCAGGCGATGGACGGTTGAGGAGCTGATTTGTGCTCCAGGTGACTCTGTCCCGCAAGTATTAGCATAAGAAAAGGGAAGGAGAAGGGGACGAAGCTCCAAATAAGGGTGAGGGACCTGGAACTAATACTCCGACCTTTGCAAGGCCACAGGTGGAAGATACATGAGAGGTAGAAGGAGAACTGGAGAGGGAGAGCAGTAAGGTAAAAGCAACGGAGATGAGATGTGTTTTCGATATGGGAAGAAGATGATCGAAGAAGGAGAAGAAGAGAGTGCAAAATAGGTGATACCTGGAGTTCATGCGATGGTCGAAGGTCGGGTGAGTGTAAGGTGTCTCCTGGAAGAGGAGGAAGGATCCTCCTTCTTGATCTTCGCTCAAAAGTCTTTGGCGAGGAGAAGCCCAAGCTCAGCAACTGTTGCAAGTGCTACTGCAATAAGGAGCAGGAAACACCTTGAATTACGCCAAACTTTGAGGCTCTTCATCGCTCGACAGAGCTTCCTCGAAGCTGTCACCTCTTCATGATCTCAGGAGCTGGAGTTCGAAGTTAGGAAAATCATGGATGAAGAAAATGGTGGAGACGACTAGTCTTTTTATAGTAGATGTGGATTGAATGGAATCTGAGTTACGAGGCATTCAATGGGGGTTCGATATTACATGCAAAGATGTTGAGGGAATTGATGATGGAGGATCCAAGGCGAAGATGTGTGACTGTGAAGGGATGGCTAGGGTTAGGTTTTAAGTGAGTTGACGGTGATGGAGAGGTTGAGGCAACGACTGGAAAAGCAGAGCAGCGAGGGGTGATTGGGAGAAGAGTGGGCGTTGATCGACGGCAGGGATGGTTTCGGATGGCGGTCAGTAGAGGGCGAGGGTCGGAGGTAGGGCGTAAAGCGCAAGTGCCTTTGGATCGACTGAGATCCAACAGTTGAGGAGGTGCACACCTGCGTGCATGAGGAGCGTACGTGGGATGCGCAAGAGGGGGTTGGTTTAGGGATAGCATAACCCGACTACAAGGGTCCATGCTCAAGTTCATTTAAAAACTTCGGGAATTGGACCGGACATGAGCTTGGGCCGACTCATCTCCACCCATTATAGATTATTAACTTTGAGCTTTTGTTTAAAGTCGATCTCAATTAAGTTAGACGAGCGAAAATTGTTTAAAACCTATGCCATAATACGTGTGATACAACTAAAACTCAATTCTACCGGAGATGATTTATCATTTTATACAAGTGCATTCAATGTTGGATACCATAAATGTCTCCCATTATGGAAATTGAAAGAGTGAACCAAACTTACATAGTTAACAATGACATGTAGATCATGCATTGCATGCTAAAAAATGGGCACAATGCTCATATTAGGTAAAGGTTCAATAATAGAAAATATTCTGATGGGAAAAAAATAAACACTAAGAAATCAAGAATAACCAGCAGAATCTAAACTATGCACTAATTAAAGAAAATTAAATCCGAATTGAAACACAATGATCATTAACTCATATGTCTCACACCTGACTTTCTTGATTTATAAACATTGTATGAAGATAGAGTACATGAACAGAGTGTGCATGCAACATGTGAGAGCTTCCAGGCGTGTATGATACGAGAAGGGTTTGGGCCCTCTTCGGGCCATGCCCTTGGGATGGGTCGGCTGGACCGAGCCAAACCCGACCCAAAAAAATTTGAGCCTAAATATTGGGCCCAAGCCCGACTCAATGTTCGTTTGGGCTTGGGCCTGGTAGGGCTTTTTGGGCTGGACTTCGAGATGGGCCATCCCGGTCCAATGCTCATCCCTAGGCTGGTTTAGGTGGGAATGATCTGGACAATTGGATCGAACGTGATCCAACAGTCTGGAGTAAGGGGCGCTAAAGGACAACGACCATTGACTACTCAATGTTGCTGAGTTGACTAGGTGTGAGGTGGATGAATGGTCAACGCCCACATGGTATGATAATTGTTACCAAGACTTTGATCAGAAAAATAAAGGAGAAGAAATTAAAAATAAAATAGAAGGGTCGAATGAAAAGTGATCAACATGAAAGTTGTTGGTCTCAATGAGATCTAAAACTTTCATGAGGGATCCAAAATCAAAGAAGTCATAGGTACAAAATATGAATCTGCATAAGAATTAATACCCTATATTTTATGCTTTTTATTTTTTTTGTATTCTTACTTAGGTTTTATTTAGATATTGATGTATATATAATATATCCTTGATTAATCTAATTTTTATGGAATTTTATATGTTCAGAAAAGATGAAAATAAAAACATAAAAAATAACATATTATAATATATATGTAGTCAGATTTCTTTTAATTTTATACTTTTTATGGATTTGATTTTTTAATAATAAGTTAGTGAATTACTCAAATAAGAAGAATGAAAAGGAAATAAATTAAAATAGTTAGCTTTTATACATAAATTAATGAGCACATTTTATCTATGTTAAGGTTTGTTTATATACAATAATTAGTACAAATTTCACTTCTTATTATTAGCGGAATTAATTAAGTCAATTTAGAGGGTTTATTTGATGAGTACGATCCTTATATAAAGTAGATGAATCATGAATTCATCATGCGTTCGGGAATGTGTGGTCGAACTACATTCCCCTGCAATGACGTGACATAGTTTAATTATGCAACTAGTTTGTTGTAAAAAGCTAAATTGATTTTTTTTTGTTAAAATTTGTACTCTTGTAACCAAAGTTTTAAAATTTGAACCTGACATCTAATCAGAAAGATATCAATTTTTTATTATATGATTGGACCAATGAGATTGATCAATTGAACCGGTGGTGATATCAACGGTTAATAAAAATTGGACAAGATCGAACCATTGTATTATTGATTTGGTTTGTATGGTTCAACCGAGATGAACCGAATTGGGCAGGTGTATCATACAAATAAATATGATAAATGCTACACCATAGAGAGTTTTTACACTTGTGTCCTTCCAACTTTTACCAACAAAACTTATACCTGAAGGATATGGTTAGATCCTCAAGCGCATCACGGAAGCGTGATCGTCGTATTGAATACGACGAAGAACGACTAGTCGCACTAGTTGTTCTATGCAGCGGAAATTAAAAAATTTTCATGTGACGAAACCACGTGATCCAAGAACACTTCTCGGATCGTTTCGTCTAAACCACAACCAAGTATTAGGCTTACCTCTTGAAGCGTGGTTGCGATCAAGTCTCTAAACGAAGAGACCTCCTGTCTCAAGTCCGATCCGTCGGAGGAGACGCTTGCGAGCGCGGGGATGAACCGCGTGCTTCTCGCAATCCATGTTGATGATCCAAGCGGCGGATCTCCTGATCTCGACACACGAGATCCGATGTCTTCTTCACGAGCAGGGCGCACCGAAGGAGACGGAGATCCACGAGCAAACCATCGGGCAGCATAACGACGATGCCGCGGCGATGGAGAACCTCTCTAGGGCATCCATGGTGGACGGCCACATGAGAGAGATGGAGAGAGGACGTGTAGAGAGAATGAGAGAGAGAGAGAGATTTGTTGCCTCAACTTATGTGTCGAGAAGAGCAATGGGGTGCCTCTCCTTTTATAGGGTTTTGGGATCCATGGATCTCAATCCATGTGTCAACACAAATCCAATGGTCCACATCAATTTGTGTTTCTTTCAATGGTCATGATTTGTTGCTAAAAACACAACAACAATTAATTTAATTTAAATTAAATATATGTTGATAAATCAACACAATTTAATTACAAAATTAAATCATCAATACATGGAGATAATGAAAGGAGAGAAAGCCTCCTTCCATGTGGAGCGGGGGGACGGCCTCCCTTTCCTAATGGGAGTGGTGGCCGTCCACCCTCCTCCATTAGGAAGGTGGCTATTTCACCTTTCATGTAATCTCCATTATTTACAACAACTTTTGTTGCAAATTATTTCACAAAAAATAAATCCAATTTATTTTGTGAACATTGCAATCATGCCATTGAAAAATTATGAATCACATTCACAACCCAAAACAAAATGTAAATTACATTTTCAATTTGATGTCCAATGTGAATCCAATTCACATTAACATTTAATTAACAAATGTAAATTACAAATAGCTCTCTCTTATATATTATAAATCATATTTATAATATATATGACTAATATGGATATTGCTATCCACATTATTCATATCCATGATAATTAAATCATATTTAATCATCTTGGATCTCTATTCTCTTGTGTCCAAATAATATGAATCACATTCACATTATTTACATCTTTGATAATTAAATCTCATTTAATTATCTAAGATAACTCCTTTTATAATATGAATCAAATTCATATTACTCATGATAATTAAATCGCATTTAATTATCCATATTCTCAATGCTCGGATACATATATCAACAATAGAATTATCCATGAACTCCTTCAAGGATAATGCGCTTTCTCCGCAGATACTTGGAGATAAGGACAGGGCGATTGTATTGTTCCACGTATAGTGACATGGATATTGAGATCGTATCTCAAATCCAGATCGTGGGCCTCCCATAGATGCTTGATTAAATCAAGACCGTAAATCTAATCTTCTCATTGTATCTGAATCACATTCAGATCAATGTCCAATACTTGGACCAAGATCAGATCACTTCTCTACTGAGAGGAGTCACTAAAATCCAGACCCGTTTCATCACTCCCTAGGAATGGAAGCGTCATGGTTATACAATCGTTTATGATCACATCACCCTCAGGTATTCCCAATACCTGTACATCCTGCATACTGGAAGACTCAGACTAAACCCGAAGTATTCGATCAACTTTATACGGTCTACTTCATGGTTTTATCAGTAAGTTTCTTATTCGATCATTGGGAGTCGGTATCGATCATATACTTTCCAAAAGCATATATCATACCAAGGTCTTGATCATATACTTTCCAAAAGTATATATCAAACCTACAAATTCAGTCAAGCTTCCAAAGCGAGACGACCGTGCGCACGGAATTTGATTCTTCCCAATATCTCATGAGTGAGCTCATGTCTTCCGGTTCAGTAACTGAATCGGTATGATCCCTTTGAGAGATCATATTACTCATATGCCCTTATATGCACACCAGCGCGCCAGTGTGTAGACCTTGATTAGGTCATCAACCTATTGGTCTGCCAAATGTACATACTTAGACATATAGCAACACATCTGTCTCCGGTCAGAGGATGCGTGCCTATATCCTGACAGCATACGATATAGGACTTTTGTTATCTCGATCTCGTTAAGTCAACTCTTTGACCTAACTAATCTGACACCTCCGAATCTATATTCCTATGCAGAGGACCTGCATCAAGAGGTCGGTCAGATATCAGCCTTCAGAGATAAGGATTGCCATCTCCTACTCAGGCTGGAGATCATCTCTTAACAATCATCTGACGGTGCTTGATGAGTCCTCAATCTAACTCTTTAGATATTCATTCAAGCACCAACCTCTATGATTCAATAGTTGAATCAACAGCTGTATGATCATCAAGATGGCCATGGTACATAACCCTAATTGTACTAAGGGACCTATTATGCAAATTATGTATTCTTCATTTCAGATTAAGGAGTGAATTGCAAAAACATTTATTGCATAATGGCTCGCCGTGGGCTCGCATTTCCAACAATCTCCCACTAGGCCAAAGAGCCATTAATGGGCTAATCATTTAAACCCGCACTCATGTGACAATCATAGGCTATTTAGAAAATAGCTAGGTAAGCTGATCAGACACTCTGTTCCCGCGAGACTATGCCAAGTCCTTTTACGGCACTTGCATATCCTCAGTAACAGTGCTCTCATCTAATGCGAATGTTGCATCTCATGCAACCAATACTCAATCTAGTTGGTTACATTATCCCTGACATCATAACCAGTATCCCCATAATCCTTATTAGAATACCTTCATTCCCGGAGATCTCTATCTCCTAAGGTATCTAAAGTTTAGACCTTTATAGATCACTATCTACATGGTCTTAAACTTTGAAGATAAGACTTTGAGATTACTATCTCAAAAATCTCCTCATCTATGAAGATTTTGTTATTACTGCAATCAAGTGTTTTATCTCTACAGTAGGATTATTAACAATTTACTACTCCCACTGCATGACAGACATCTGGTATTTGTACACTCTAGCATACACTCAGCTTCTCGTAACTAATGCACAAGTGCAAGTAGTTGTAGCATTTACTTCCTCAACTCTTTGAGGTGCTATCCCTTAAGATAGGTCAGTACCATATCTTAAGGGTTAGAAGCCTTTCTTGGAATTTCTATGAATAGAATATGTCCAAGGTATACTACAAATGTGATAGTCCAATTATCCTCTTCTCTTGGCTTCTGAACAACTTCAGAACTAAGATCTAAGAGGTATCTTTGAAATCATATTTCAAGATATGGAATAACCAGAGAATAAAACACTTATTATTATCCTTATATCATTTTAAATGATCAGGATATCATCTACATTCAGCAAGATGAACACAAAGGCACTCCCACTAAGCTTCACATGGTTCATCAAGATTCTATCTGAAATCATAACAATTATAATTCCATCAAATCTTATGGTCCAACTTCAAGAAGCTTATTTGAGTCCATAGATGGATTCCTTAGTTTGCACACCTTGCTTTCCTCAACCATGAAGCCCTGGGGCTACTTCATGTGAATATCCTCAAAGAGGTATTCGTAGAGGAATGCAATATTGACTTACATCTTGAAGATGCAATAGTCAAGTTGTGTAGCTAAGGTTAGCAACATTCTGATGATTTTAAGCATGGTCACCGAAGAGCAAGTCTTCATTGCAAGCAATGTCTTCTCTTCCGGTGTGTGGCTCATGGCTACGAACCGTGCTTTGAAGGTCTCCACCTTCTCATCAGGTTCCCTTTCTCTTGAAGATCCATTTACACCTTTACAGGTATTACCCATATAGGTGGATCCTCGAGGGTCCATATACAACACTTGTATATGAAGTCTACGTTAGACTTTTATTGCTAAAATCCATCTTTCCATGTCATGATCCTTAGGAGCTTCATCACATGAAGTCCGATCATTGTCAGACTTAACTGACACATGGAATACATCCTCAAACTCATTTGAAGAGGTATTAATGTTTCATCATTAATTGTCCTTTTTAGTTTCCAATTTCAGGAGCCTCATTATCTTCTCAAGATTAAATGAGTTCCTACACTTCATTTTCATCTTGATTCTCAAGAGTCTCAACCTCTAAGAATCACATTCTCAGAGATGAGATACTTTAAGAATCTTAAGGTCATAAAGTAGGTATCCAATACCATCCTTTATTTTCCTAATGAAGCAGCACTCTCAAGTGCTAGATTCCAACATACATGGAACCTTATTAAGGATATACATTGTAGTCTCTACTACACATACATACCTGGAAACTAAGGGATAATTATGCTAAAATTCATCATTGATAAGATCATGTCACACATGATCCAATTGTATCTACCTATAACTCTATTGAGTTAAGGTGTGTTAGGAGGATTGAGATAGAAATGATATTCATATCTCTATAAGGTATTCTTTGAATTTATCTAGTAGGTACTTGCTACCTAGATTAGATCAAATTCATTTTATCTTCCTTCAAACTTTGGTTCTAAACCAAAAATAATGAAATCTTTGAACATTTCAAAGGTTTCTTAGGTGAAGAGAAGAAATCTCATATCATACATAATCATTAATAGATATCATATATCCATAATGTTTACTATGATATAGATGATCCGCATACATCAATATGTATGAGATCCCGAATACCTTATCATCTTACACCATTCCCAAAGAAGGGTGTATTGGACATTTTATTATGAATACAATATTCATAAGCATGTAAGCTTTGAAATTTTAGACATTCTAAAGTTTCATCTCTTACTAGCCTATTGATCAAATCAATAGACAAATGTCCAAGGCTTGATGCTAGATCATTGTCAAATGATCTTCATCCTCCTATTGATCTTAAGGTTTAATTTCAGTATTTAGAAATGTTAATGAACCATTCATTAATTTTCTAATTTAGTGAAGTCCACTAGATTATTAGATTACTATCTGAAATATATACATCATAACTCTTTATGATAGTTCTATCTCAGATTCATGTTTATTTCTAACATTTAGAAACAAACAATGAGTGTATTCTTATATCTAGGTCATAGAGACATTCTCTAAGACTAAGGACTCTCCCACTGAAATTAACAAGTCTATCAATCCAACAGAGATTGTTGCAACAATTGCATTAATATCCATGTGGATAACTATAAACCTTTAAGATCAAATTTTTTCAGTCTTCTAAAAACATATGCAACCTATTGCAAATGTCATCAGAAGATTGAGATACAATTATTTGACTTTATCTTATCAATGATTTATGTAGATTAATCCGATGCTCCATCTGAGTCCTTCTCTAAGGATTCTAGATAGACTTGATAGTCATACTATCAACACATCACCTTATTGCAGTATTGGCATTCATCCAACTCTTCGGATGACATATGGAAGTCATAGATGTATAGTCAACTCTTTGACCATACTTCTTATTCGGGTCCAACCCATGCTTCCACTGCGCTCCCTTTATCTATAAGCAACTATTGCTTAAGACTAAGGATCTCTTATGCAAGAGCATTTCAACATTTATACATGCTTCATTAAATTCATACAATATGAATATTATGAAGCTTCATGAATGACCAGAGTATAGATAGTAGATTGATGACACTCATCATCTACATCCATCTAAACTCTTAAAACATAGGTTCAGGTAGGTACTCAAACAATTTGAATACATCATCTCTTATAGAGCCACCATTCTGCATGATGCAGTGAACCATCTCATTCATATTAAATGTCAAGAGCACATATGTATGCCAGAATATCTTCATTAATTTTATAAGGATTATTTGACAATTACGATCATTATCGACATGTCACTTCCAAAGTACACCCGATGAGAGATCAAGACTGTAGAGACACACAAACCCTAGGGTTATAGTCCTATTATCTATTTAATTGTCATTCCTTATTATTATGAGGAAACTTGCTCATTGCAACCACATACATTATGTGTCCAACTGCAAGTACAATATCTGGATCATGAGTCCAATCCAAGATATTTTACTGGTTATTATTGAGTATATCATTGAGTGGGTTTTAATGAAGGATTATCTGAAATAAGAAATTTGCATAAATATATAAATATATATATTTTACTTTGATTTAGGATTTTTATATCAAAGTTGTCTTGTCTTGTCAACACTGAAAGTTCATTCCCTTAATCACTTTCAATGTAAGAGATATACTTACCATTATATCTCAACAAGATCTGGGATCTCCTTCCTTATCTTTGTTACATCCTAATAATATGAGAATCTGCAACTCGGATAAAAAGAAGCGGGAACACATTCCGCTTTGCAAGTCCAACTTGCATTTCCCAATTCGGTCTTTAACACCCGAGCCCACCACCCCTAAGGCGATGTTGACCCGTCATTAATTGAACCAACCGTCAACAGGAATAGTACTCGCTATACGCAATCCAATATCGCCCCAATAATATGAGGATCCGATATTGGGGTCACTACGTATACGGCCTTACTCTTTCGAGAAGCAAAGAGTCCGATCCAGATGCGCTTGCATACAGGAGCCGTCACTTCGGACAGGCGTCTCCCACATACAATCCCTGGCGACGGAACCCTTCGCCTTGACGGGAGACCATGGATGTCACTTATGTGATCCTCCACCTCATATTCAAATTTTCAATTAATTATCGTGAATGACATTCACATAATTAATTCTTCCAAGGGAATTATTAACTCTAATAATATTAGAATATTTCAATCTTAATTGGATTCCAATTAATCTAATCATATTAAATTAATGATCCAATTAATATCCAACAAACATTTTAATAGTTACTTGAATAATGGTATTATCTCAAATACGTATTATTTCGAATTTTAATAATTAGAAAAATACATCTTAATCCCTCGGACATTATCCCGGCCCTACCCGCTGTCATGGCCAGTACCGACGAGAGTGGGACGGACCACATACGTTGCAACCCGCAACCCCAATGCTCTCCGACTAGGCACCATATCCGCCTCGGGAAAGGATAATGCCAAATTGATTAATTTGTACTTGAGATGATCATCGGTTCTTCAACCGAAATTGTACCATATAGTAATAATCAAAACATTTTTGATTAACATTATAATGAGATTTGCTAAACAAATCCCAAGTCCTATTCAAGCAACATGTTTGTTGGAATGTTGATCATGTAGATCATGTAACCAATCTTGATCTAGATCACATCTAATCATTTGTTGGTTAGGGCAAAGTCATTTAAGGACATAATTATTATTAAATATTTCACAAATATTTATGCATAATTATTCCAGGAAATTAAACAATTTAATTTCACTAATTAGTTAAATGACAATCACTAGGTTCTTGATTAGGAAAGTATTTTCAGCAGTGACCCTCACTTACTAAAAATACCATATCTAAATCAATTTAAATCCAAATTAAGCAAAATAAATTTCTAAAGTTTTCTAACTTGATTTACAACAGAACCCAAGAGATTTGCACGCATTTCAAGGCGTTTCAAATCCGCAATTAACATCTTAATCTTAATCCGCAACAGAAACAGTGGATACATGTTCACTAAAATGAGCATATCTAGAGCAAACGGAATCGAAATCACGCAAACTCAGATCCTACGGTTTCCTTATTTAATGGGAACAAAATCCAATTATTATTTTCGTGTTTAAACAATTTAAACAGTGCCGAAAATAATATCAAAACAGAGATGCGAAAATGAAATGAAAGAAAACTTTCGCAAACCCTAATGAACCCAAGTCGTCCTCGGTTTATGGATCGTATCCAAAACCACCGACCTAAGGCTCTGATACCACTTGAAGGATATGGTTAGATCCTCAAGCGCATCACGGAAGCGTGATCGTCGTATTGAATACGACGAAGAACGACTAGTCGCACTAGTTGTTCTATGCAGCGGAAATTAAAAAAATTTCATGTGACGAAACCACGTGATCCAAGAACACTTCTCGGATCGTTTCGTCTAAACCACAACCAAGTATTAGGCTTACCTCTTGAAGCGTGGTTGCGATCAAGTCTCTAAACGAAGAGACCTCCTGTCTCAAGTCTGATCCGTCGGAGGAGACGCTTGCGAGCGCGGGGATGAACCGCGTGCTTCTCGCAATCCATGTTGATGATCCAAGCGGCGGATCTCCTGATCTCGACACATGAGATCCGATGTCTTCTTCACGAGCAGGGCGCACCGAAGGAGACGGAGATCCACGAGCAAACCATCGGGCAGCATAACGACGATGCCGCGGCGATGGAGAACCTCTCTAGGGCATCCATGATGGACGGCCACATGAGAGAGATGGAGAGAGGACGTGTAGAGAGAATGAGAGAGAGAGAGAGAGAGATTTGTTGCCTCAACTTATGTGTAGAGAAGAGCAATGGGGTGCCTCTCCTTTTATAGGGTTTTGGGATCCATGGATCTCAATCCATGTGTCAACAAAAATCCAATGGTCCACATCAATTTGTGTTTCTTTCAATGGTCATGATTTGTTGCTAAAAACACAACAACAATTAATTTAATTTAAATTAAATATATGTTGATAAATCAACACAATTTAATTACAAAATTAAATCATCAATACATGGAGATAATGAAAGGAGAGAAAGCCTCCTTCCATGTGGAGAGGGGGGACGGCCTCCCTTTCCTAATGGGAGTGGTGGCCGTCCACCCTCCTCCATTAGGAAGGTGGTTATTTCACCTTTTATGTAATATCCATTATTTACAACAACTTTTGTTGCAAATTATTTCACAAAAAATAAATCCAATTTATTTTGTGAACATTGCAATCATGCCATTGAAAAATTGTGAATCACATTCACAACCCAAAACAAAATGTAAATTACATTTTCAATTTGATGTCCAATGTGAATCCAATTCACATTAACATTTAATTAACAAATGTAAATTACAAATAGCTCTCTCTTATATATTATAAATCATATTTATAATATATATGACTAATATGGATATTGCTATCCACATTATTCATATCCATGATAATTAAATCATATTTAATCATCTTGGATCTCTATTCTCTTGTGTCCAAATAATATGAATCACATTCACATTATTTACATCTTTGATAATTAAATCTCATTTAATTATCTAAGATAACTCCTTTTATAATATGAATCAAATTCATATTACTCATGATAATTAAATCACATTTAATTATCCATATTCTCAATGCTCGGATACATATATCAACAATAGAATTATCCATGAACTCCTTCAAGGATAATGCGCTTTCTCCGCAGATACTTGGAGATAAGGACAGGGCGATTGTATTGTTCCACGTATAGTGACATGGATATTGAGATCGTATCTCAAATCCAGATCGCGGGCCTCCCATAGATGCTTGATTAAATCAAGACCGTAAATCTAATCTTCTCATTGTATCTGAATCACATTCAGATCAATGTCCAATACTTGGACCAAGATCAGATCACTTCTCTACTGAGAGGAGTCACTAAAATCCAGACCCGTTTCATCACTCCCTAGGAATGGAAGCGTCATGGTTATACAATCGTTTATGATCACATCACCCTCAGGTATTCCCAATACCTGTACATCCTGCATACTGGAAGACTCAGACTAAACCCGAAGTATTCGATCAACTTTATACTGTCTACTTCATGGTTTTATCAGTAAGTTTCTTATTCGATCATTGGGAGTCGGTATCGATCATATACTTTCCAAAAGCATATATCATACCTAGGTCTTGATCATATACTTTCCAAAAGTATATATCAAACCTATAAATTCGTCAAACTTCCAAAGCGAGACGACCGTGCGCACGGAATTTGATTCTTCCCAATATCTCATGAGTGAGCTCATGTCTTCCGGTTCAGTAACTGAACCTGTATGATCCCTTTAAGAGATCATATTACTCATATGCCCTTATATGCACACCAGCGCGCCGGTGTGTAGACCTTGATTAGGTCATCAACCTATTGGTCTGCCAAATGTACATACTTAGACATATAGCAACACATCTGTCTCCGGTCAGAGGATGCGTGCCTATATCCTGACAGCATACGATATAGGACTTTTGTTATCTCGATCTCGTTAAGTCAACTCTTTGACCTAACTAATCTGACACCTTCGAATCTCTATTCCTATGCAGAGGACCTGCATCAAGAGGTCGGTCAGATATCAGCCTTCAGAGATAAGGATTGTCATCTCCTACTCAGGCTGGAGATCATCTCTTAACAATCATCTGACGGTGCTTGATGAGTCCTCAATCTAACTCTTTAGATATTCATTCAAGCACCAGCCTCTATGATTCAATAGTTGAATCAACAGTTGTATGATCATCAAGATGGCCATGGTACATAACCCTAATTGTACTAAGGGACCTATTATGCAAATTATGTATTCTTCATTTCAGATTAAGGAGTGAATTGCAATAACATTTATTGCATAATGGCTCGACGTGGGCTCGCATTTCCAACAATACCTAGGGATGCAAACTATCCGATCCGTTACCGTATCTGAATATAAATTTTGACATATATATATTCGTGCCCGTTTTAAAATGGATACGGATATGGATATCGTTTTGATATCCGCAAACATCTGTATCCGTATCTGTATATCCGTTTTCATATATAAATATAGTCATAGATTTATTTTTAATCCTTTATAACATAATTATATACCTTCTTTTATCATATTTGTATAATTTTTATGATACAAACACATTTAGTAAAATTATATCACGTGTTTTTCGTCGAATTCATATATATTTAAGTCGTTTCTTTAGAGTATTTCTAACATTACTCATATGTGATTAATATCTGTTTTACATCTGTATCCCTTTTAAGGATATGGTAAGATAATTTTAATATCCATCAATATATGTATCCGCATCCATATTCATATTTAAAAACGGATAAGGATACAATAATACCTATATCTGTATCTGTATATGTATGTTTGCATCCCTACTTATACCCCTATTTTTTACAGTTATATAGGAGCCCCTACGTTTTTTTACAAAATGCATAAAAGTGGCCTTTTGTCGGTATGCTTATGCTCTTATATTATACCAACATAAAGATAATATTATGATTTTTTAAGAATATAATAGCACAAGTGAAATTGCTAAAAAGTTAGGAGTATAAATGTTATTAGAAATCTCAAAAGGGTATAATAAACATACTGCAGAATTCATATAAATGCATATATGTGATATATAAATAATTTTAACCTTTTTAAATTGTAATTAATGACAAGTATTGAATTTACTTATTTCTATAGTATGATTGACAACGGCATTGCTTGTTGTTGTTGGAATTAGACAACCACATGCGCAATGTGAGAAGAGAGAGGCAATGCTTTCACGAAGGGATATCGATACGCAATAATGAGTCATTAGCAAATGCAAAAGGAGACGAGATCAGGAAATACTATAATATGGATTAAAATGAGAGGGGATTATGAATAATTTTTGAAAGCTGCATTTTATTAAATTATTAAAATTTATTTTTATCATAAAATAGATGGTTAAACAAATGGTTTGGTTCAATTGATTCAACGGGGTTTAAGCGATCTCACCCGATTTTGACTGATTTTTATTGTCAGAATACGAGTGATTGAATCGTTTTTCTTTCGACTCTTGATTTAACTGGTCGAACCGGTTCAGTTTGATTTTAAAAACCTTGGTTGTAACTTGTAATTCCATTTAATTGACGGATTTAGTATAATTCCAACTCAATTTAATTCTAAAGAAGAAAAAAAGATGGCGTCATTACTCAAATAGGGAGAAGAAAATCACGTCCGGACGTCATGATGAGAGATATTTGAAAATAGGTAGACATAATTATTAATTGTACAGCCATAAATAACAATCACATTCAATGGCCCCATGTCTAAACGTGTACCAAATAGCGTACGTAGATGCTTTATAAAATTATACAAGAGCCCATCCCATATCTATTCTATCCAAGATCGCATTCAAGTACAGACCAGATTTCACATCTTATTAATTGTATAACTACTATCCCTATCATATGCACTAGTAGGGAGCCCGTGCTTCTGCACGGGCAATTGTGTTCGGTGTGTCTTCATAGTATTGACTTTACTTTTCATTGTTGGAAATTAGCAATTCTCATGTCAGTGACCAACTTTATAGCAATTGAGACTGTTACAGGAACTTGGACAATTTCAATTCAGCATCTAACACCTGTAATTTCATCAATATATTAGATATGCGAACTCTTTGCACATTATCAAGTTTCTATCAATTCAAGAACCAATTCCCTCCTGGTAAATGGAATTTCTATCCTCAATACAAAATTCCTTTCAATTATAATAAAATCATAGAGTAAGTGCATATTAGATGTAACCAACAAATAGATTAATATCTCTTATTGCTAAACAGATTACCCACTCATTTCTAATTGTTTGAAATAATCAAACTTTCAGGACTATGCACTACATGGTTTGACGGCCATTCTGTTATAACACCCAAAAATTTGATGAATAATATACTGTAAAGAAAACATCCGTATTCAACCTGAAACTTAAATCTGATTGATATTCTTCGCATATGTTATGTTGCTTAGGCCGAGAGAGTGCAGGCGAGGAAACAGCATGCCAAAGGGAGGGACGATGACCTCAACAACCGAGCAGCAATATGTCATTGTTCCTTATTTCGATAGAGCGCATTTGCTGTCAATTGCTGATTTGTCGTGCACAAATGGGTTTTGGTGAACTGTGGGATGAAGCAGAACGACACTTTGGCATATTGGAGGAAGTCAGACCACTTCAGCATGTCGAGTTTGATCTCGAAGGCGAGGTGTCTGGGTTGGCGGTTTGGTGCGAATTGATGCCAGGGGAACACCATGTTGTGGATGAAGTGTGTGCTGACTTGCAATTCAATGTTATTGTTGGCTGTAATTCTGTTGTTATTTCTTGAGGTTACAATCTCCCACTAATGAACTCCATTGATTCCACCTGCACATGTTGAACTGGATGCCTTCTGAAGGAGACTTTCCAAGTGTTGGATCTCGTAGAATTTGTCAACATCGAGATCGAAACCTGTGGATGCGTTGATGATATCAACCTGCAATCTAATTAACGTGTATGCATCAATTATATAAATACCCTTTTTTCTCCTTATTTGACTGAAATTGTACTCTACCTTTTTGTTCCCTGGTAAGTCTTGAAGTTAATAATTTTGTGCTTATCTTTATGTAGCATGTTGTTTTTCCCACTTTACATTTTCAATGATGAAATAACACGCGTAATAGTCACGTAAATTAAATAAATGACATAAATAATGCTAGTAGAAAGAAAAACATTTTAAAGAAATTAAAAGTCATTACCGTTCAATGTGTATTTTCATAGGGATGAGTTTAAATTAATATAAGCAAAATGAAAGAGTGCTTTAAAATTTAAAATAAAGGATGTTGATTGAGATACCTCGTGTAGTCTTTCAAAAGGACTGAAATTTCTTTCGTAAATGCAGGCAACCCAAGCAACGCAATCTCCAGCGTGTCATGGGGTTGGTGCCACTGATGACATCCCCATCGTTGAGGCCTTTATGATGATGATGGCTGACATCTTTTCTTGACGAAGGGAGGGGTTTCTCCTTCATTGGTCCTCTGTCGCCTCAAAGATCGTGGTCAACGCGGCTGTGAAGCCCATGAGGTTGATGACTCTGTTAGCTTCACCATGACCTTCATCGACAATCAACGACAATAACACTGAGGAACATCCCTGTCACCGCCAAAGCTTTCTGCTCAGACCTGATCTAATTGCATTCAAATAGAGAAATGAAATAATTGTCTTCCTAAATATACTTACAAATGAAATCATTTAGTCAAATAAAGAAATGAAACAATTTTGCCTTCTAAATATACTTACAAATAAAATCTTCTTAAAAATACTAAACGATATCATGGTGGTTATGTACCATTGAATTCTCATGATTTTTTTTACGTTTTTTGCAAGTAGCTTTTTCATATGCGACCATAGAAACCTTTTCTGTACTAATATTTCGATGATGTGATTATAGTGGCAAAAATGTTATAATAAAATCATAAAAATAAAAAAATGAAGACTTGTCTCTCACAAGGACAAGAGCAATCAAGAATGTTAGTCAATTATATGATACTTAACAATCAAGAAGCAGCAAAGTCGATAGACGAACAACCACAACAGACAGAACCCGCCCATGTACCTTCGTTTTTGAGTTCGTCGACGATATTGTTAGGTCGAAGAGGCAATTCAGATGAGAAGTGTGCTCGAAGGAGGATCCGCCTCATCGCCTCGAAGGCCCCTGCCATCGACTCCAACTCGATGTACCGTGCGAGCGCGTCGCCGGTCGCGACGTGGGTCTTCAAATTGAGTGGGATCCCGGAGTCCCTGATCTCGAGCTCGAGCACGAGGACCTTCCACCACATGCAGGTGAAGGCGGTGTCCGATTGGGAGATGAATCGGTTGCACGAGGATGTAGGCGAAGGTGGTGGTCGTGTGGCAAATGCATCAGCCGTGCTTGTCGAAACGGGCGGTGGTGCCGAGGGTATGGCACTGGGCACGGCGGTGGGGAAGCAAGGGATTCGGGGGTACTGTAGCAATGTTTGCCCTAAATGGGAGTAGGACGGGACTCCTACAAAGTGAAAGGGCAAAAGCAGAAACATAAGTGGAGGGTAAGGGTAAAAATGGAATTAACGTGCGAAAAATTAATGTCAGCTGAAGCAGCTGACGCCTTTTAATATATGTTATAGATTATATTAGAAAACAATGTCAAAGGATTATCGAATTCAACGTGATCTCGAGACACCCAATTAATCTAATCATTTAAGGCCTTTTCGTGCCCACCTTTTCTTTTTTCCTAATTTAATACCTTTGTTTGTATCGTTCACATGAGAGACGAAAACAATCGAATACGAAAGCAAAAATAGTGTTTAGATTTGTGCGTGTGTATGTAACTTGTTACTCACGTAACATTTTTTCCATATTCTTTATTTTTTAAAAAATCAATCTGTGTTCATCACAATATTTCTATACGATGTCATTCAAGTTTCGTGAGAAACAGATACTCATGTGGTTTCCATCTAGGCCGTTATTTTTTTAATGATTACAGAATTGTTGAAATGGAGAGGCTATACGAGTTCATGTTTTGCATGAAATTTGAATGATAATATGGGTGATATAATTATAAAAAAGTCACGGAAGTATTTTTCAAAAAATAAAAAAATATAGGGAAAATGGGAGCGATGGAGCCAAGTTAGCTCCCCCATTTTAACGACGATGTTATTCTTTGTGAAATATTTTTTATAATCAAAATTAGTGATAGATATAATATACATCGCTTTATAATTACCATCGATCCATATAGCAATGCTTATGTATTACCATTTTTAAAAGTTTAATTAATCATCGCTAAATTTTGAACTAAAAAATTAGTGATGATTCGTTACCGTTTTGAAAAATAGTAATGGATAATAAGCATCATTATATGGATTGTTACCAACCGTGATATAACAACGTATATGACATTTGTTGTTAATTTCAAGAATAAAAAAATAACTTCACAATGAATAATACTACTACCATGTATTTAACAATGAACGTTTTAGTTATGAGTTTTAGAAAAAAATGTCAATATAGCCTCATTTTGTTGTAGTGACTTTTGTATTAATCAATTAATAATATCATCTTAGATGAATATACTTATAACACACACACACACACAGATATATATATATATATATAAAGTTAGTTCAAATTTTAATTCAACTTACTTCAAAAATATAAATTTTATATAACATTTTTTTTCAAATTTGAGAGGGTTAGAAATTACTTCGATACAACAAGGATATTCTCTTTTTAGCGACCAACACACAGGATCGCTTTCATCTATAAACTAACCACAAGGTCTTCCATAAGGAGAGAAGATACTCTGCTGCAGAGGTCTGCAGCAAACCCACAGATCACATGAGCCACTCGAGATCGAGCGGCTCGTACAAATTCCCACGGTAAGGGCTCACAAAAACAATCAACTCGTGTGAACCACACGATCAAGATAAGAGAATTTCCGCTACCATTTCTTCTCGCTGCCAGTCCTCGGCTCGAGGTTCGTTTATATATTTTGTACTAAGTACATTTCACCTTAATAAGATCAGCCTATGGCACTGAATAAATTGAATATTTGTTCATATATTTTCTGACTTTAATTTCATAACGACAAATATTATTTTATAAAAAAATAAGTTGTTTTTTTCGTTAAAATTTGTTATTTTGTAAGTCCATTTAATTGATAGGTTTACTAATAACTCCAACTCAATTTCTGAGGAAGGGAAAAAAGGAATGACGTCATTACACAAAGAAGGAGAAGAGATCACGTCCAAATGTCATGAGTTGAAATATTTTTATACACATTATCATGCAATCTTAAATGGCAATCACATTAGACGGTCCCATGTCTAAACGTGGATCGAAGAACGTATATTATATTATATTATATTATATTATATTATATTATATTATATTATAGAAACAAACTGTAAGTTTTTATATTGGGTCATATGTGGCTGCCCCCAAGGGCAACCAACATGGCTGCCCCCACTTTATTTGGACAAATTTTTTTATTTTTTTGAAAAATAACACCATGTATATTCATCCCCATATCCCTCCTATATACCATTCGAATTTCGTCAGAAACAGAGACTCTTACGGCCTTCATCCGGACAGTAATTTTTTAATGGTAACAGGATTTTTTTAAATCGATACCATCGAGATGGAGGCCGTAGGAGTCTCTGTTTCTGACGAAATTCGAATGACATATAAGAGGGATATATGGATGAATATACATGAACGTCGAAAAATAAGGTGGGAGCAGCCCCATTTTTTCCTTTTATATTATATCAAATTCGACTATATTAAATATGGTGGGGGAAGGATAGGGAGACATCGTAACTCCCCCATTAATCTAATCATTAAATCTGTTTCATGCCCATCATTCATTTCATTTAATACCTTTCAATGTATCTCTAAAGCCGTTCTAGTATTTGAAGGATGGGTGCGTCCTGACATGCATCATCTGGAAGATAAGGATCAAGTTATGGTCATGAAGAGTCTACCTAAATGACATGGCCTGAATGGTAGAGCTGAACCATCGGGAACTGATTGTCTACT
The DNA here is from genome assembly GCA_037367405.1 of Ottelia alismoides. Taxonomy (NCBI): domain Eukaryota; kingdom Viridiplantae; phylum Streptophyta; class Magnoliopsida; order Alismatales; family Hydrocharitaceae; genus Ottelia; species Ottelia alismoides. The sequence continues at coordinate 486,958 of JAZKJV010001341.1, read as the reverse complement.
ATAATACAGCAGGCATTGTATTACATTGGACCGCTCGATCGTGATCAGACGATCCTCATAGAAGACGAGGATAGTGGATTCCCTACAAGGACCGTCCCCTCTCGATGGGACGGTCCACTGTAATACAAGACATGTTGTATTACAGCAGATGATCCTCACACTCAACAAGAAGTGCTAGATGGAGGAGTAAGTGACATTTGTATCCGAAGGAAAACACAGAAGAGGAAGATGATAGAGGATCACAATTTGGAGTCTTCCATAAGATGATTTTCCCTGGAGATATATAGAATTTTCTCCATTTCATTTGCACAAATCAAAATTGTCCCTTCTCAATCACTCGAAATTTATGTTTAATATATATATTTCATGTGTATACATCATGTACATGTATATTTATGATATAGTATTTCTATCATTATACTTATATGACGTGTACTAATTTTACATCTGTACTCATTTTTTAGAATATGGTAGCACATTTCCTTTAAATCGTTATTATTTTTATCCGCATTCATGTTTTAAAGTAGATTAAGATACGGTATCACCTATATTTGTATTCATGCCATGTCTGTAGAAATATTAAATGTGGGAGCGGAGTAAAGCAAGAACAATAAAATAGAACACATTGTCCTACTCCGTGAGAAGTGGGATGGAACCGTGGGAGAACCGTCTCTATGTTTCTCAAATGATACAAAGGGTGTGGAGCTCTTTATATAGCCCCACCAAGATACCTGATTCCCACCATCACACGATGTGGGACTAAACATGAGCCACCGAGGGCATTCTTCCCCTCAAGATAGAGCATGCAATGCACAGCCTGAACAAAGAGAAAGGAAACACTCACTCACACATTGAATACATACATAACACTGCAGACAAATATCGACTCGATGCATACACTATCAAATGTCGTTTGAGGGCGTTGCTTCTCATGCCATGCTCGTTGGGAGAAACCGGAGGCTGGAGTGCGACCATGCTCAAATTGAAATGAATCTTCCACTGCGAGAACTCCGACCTGCAACATGTCTTCTTCATCAAAAACTACTCCATCTATCTGAATGGTCGAACAAACAAATTACTGTGGGAAAATCCATGCATAGTGGAGTCCACGGTTACCGGAACTAGAATTCACGGTTATTGAAGTTGTCATGGGAATATACGTACACATTAATTTCACGGTCAATAAAACATGTCGTGGGAATATCCGTACACATTGACTTTCCATTCCTACCTATCCCACGTGTAAAGAAAATATCCAATCAGAGAGACTCCGCGTAGCAGCAAAGCACAACGGTTACAATTTTTTCAATCGAACAAAAGCCAAAAAGGAAGACAAATTGAGATTTCAAAGGGCTTTGTGTCACATGCCCTTTATGAAATTGCTATATAGTCAACACATTTCGCCAATCTCTCGCGTCCAATACGCGTTGTTTTGACACTTAGAGAGAGAGATACAGAGGGAGAGAGAGATTACGCGTGAAGTTTCTCCTCTTTCGCACATGACCACGTTAGAGTTTTTTTCCTAACTAGGCATTTCAACAATTTCCGGTCAAGACATCGATCGACGAACGATTCGTCGATCGGTAAACCGATCACCGATCAATGATATTCTGAAAAGGTTTTCAATTTTATATTATAAAAAATATATAATAATATTTGGAATTGAGAATCGGCTAAAAAGTTTTCTGGAATAATATTATATATTATTTTTACGTATGATCGGCAAACGATTACCGATCGACGAACCGTTCGCCAATCGATACCTTGACTAGGAATTGTTGAGGTCAGATGTCCTGACAGAGCATTTCTGTGATTGAAATGCCTAAGGGCAAAAAACTCTCCACGTTAATCTTTAACTACTCGCACAAGGGAGAAGGTTTCTAATTGGAGAAAAATGGTGTCACAAAAAATATTAGTATATAAACCGTGGAGGTTTGGTTGTCCCAAAGTGCACATCCATATATTTGTGACGTGGCATATGGCATTGCCAGGAAAAGTTTTCAGCATTCTATATTATAATATTATGTATTGAAGTTACAAGGAGTTTTTCGTATATTTATAACATTGTTCCAATTAATCACCTTTCCTACAATTTTACCGAAAACTATATATCATGAATTTAGAGGATGAATGTCCCAAATCATGTTATACATTTATGAATCATAAGTGTAATTTTAGAGCCGGTTCTAAATCTTATAAAACAATAACATATACACTGATAATGACCTTCTAAACATAATTATAGAATATCCCGTTAAAAAAATTTCTATTGTAAATTTATATGTGTTGTTAAGAACTTTTTAGTGAATAAGTATATCAAGTTGACATTTCATGTAGATAACCACTTTAAGGGAATGCTCTGTAAGAGATAGGAGGTCCTCAACCCTCAAATTTGTTATCTTTCGATTAATGTTTGGACTATGGAGTTAATATGAGATATAAGATTTGACTCAGATTCCTCTATTGTCAACCTCTTCCACTATAAAAATACAAATAACTACCACTTATCTAACAAGTTTATATAACATAACTAACTTATATCCATTATTCATTCTTGTTCAATCGAACGAAGAATGGTAAATAACTACCATTTATCACTCATTATCCAACATAATCATGTCCCTCCAAACAAACAGAAATAGGAGATTGAACTAAAGGTGTGCGTGGATCGAATTGGATGGGATTTTTATCTTAATCCATGCCCAATCCATACTTGACATATTTTTATTTTTTTCAATCCAAACCAATCTACTCAACATGCAAATTTTAGCAATCACCCGAATTACGAATTGGATCAGATTTTTAATGCTCACTCATTGTCACTATGATTAAGTTTGTAGCACACTAAACCTCGGCATTTGAATCATAATTCTAAAATTGAGAGCATGTATAAATGTAAAGAAATGATAGTTACTTTTTGGAAACAAAAGAATAAATTTGTTGCTTGTGTGTATTTGTTTGTGCTTGATTCCACTGCTCGTAACAAGGTTATGTGCTGGAAATTTCTAGAACATACTATCTAGATCAAGGGAGATGATGTTTATAGGCCAACTCATGTGATCAAGGTCCTATCATATGCTTGTATTCCAGCAAAGATGGTCACAAAATTGATGATTATCCAAGACATGAGAAGGAAAGAAAGAAAGAAAGAAGGAGGTATAAGATCCAGACTAAGATCGAGAGGATTCTACAACAGTATCCGAGGGAAACTTGTTACCAAGCTTAAGAAAGGCGTGGATTCAGGATGGCTTCTCGATTCAGCATGTTCAGATTATGTTTGCTCATCTAGAAAGCACTGCAATGCATAATGTGTATATGATGATGGCAAGGTCAAGATGTTAGGTGGAGAGGTTCAATGTGTAATTTCACATGTTAGATGGTGCGGCACAAACTTTATAATGTGTCAAACACTTAATTATAGTGAAAAAGAATCTAATTTCAGTGAAGATGATCAAGTCACGAGGACATTAAGTCACAATTGAAGAGAGATCTTAGATAGAGTAAAAGAGCATACGTGGTGTGATGAAAGGAATAAGGATGCTGAACAAGATACACAAGCTCGAGGCAAGGATTGCAACAGGTGAGGAGCTTTAATTTTTTCAGATCAAGCATTACAAGAAGAAAGTAACATGTTATCGGCATCCTATTATAAGATTGTGCAACAAAGAGGAACGAGTGCAATTTACTATGTCAAAGGACAATGACACAATCTCTAGTTATGAAAGATGTATGGTACAATATCAAAAGTCGCAACACTAAGTTGCACATGCGTGCTTGAGATGAAGCGCGTTGAGAGCACTTAACAATAAGTTCGACAACTAAACACAATGAACTCCTACAAGGGAGACTTGCAGATGGCAAGGAGATAAGTGTGGACTCAAAACAATGTGAAGATTGTGATAGTAGTCAACTCAAGAGGGGGGTTTTAAGATAGGAGCAATGTTATGATTAGAAATCCTAATGGAAGCGGTATCAAAATTATGATAAGAAATGAGTTGTATTTCATGTGGAGTCCTTGTAGGAATAGGACTATGAGTCTTGTACTTGTGTTGTATTTAAAAGTATATAGGCATTACTGCCAACACACCACAAAACATATCAGAGAAAAACATGTAAAATAAAAAGAAGAGAGCGAGAGAACAAAATGGTTGTGCTTGTTCTTCTTGAGTGAATCGTATTCCTGAATAAAATTAAAGGCTACCTACTAACACTATATCGTTTTTGTATTCTTCTTTGTGTGCTAGCGTGGTGGTTAACTCAACCCATAGTAACAAATAATGATTCTTACAATTTGCAATGGATATCGTGTTCATTGTTATATTGCTAGCAATAATCATATAATAGTGATTAACTATCGACTTTTTCTTATCATTGTTGCTAAATTAGAAATAAATGAGTCTCTCGGTATAATCCTTCTCGAACAAATATGACGAATACAGATGAATAGAGTTCCAGCAGGTCAGATCCATCAGACATCGCGTTCTGCCACAACACTTGATCAATCTGAAGGGGTCCCCCTCCCGCTGCCCACCTTAGAGTATACAGTCATTGAAAATTACAAGAATAATATATAATTTTGCACTGAATAATAATTTTTTATAAATTTCATATCATGTTATATGATAATGAATACAAATTATTTATTGTCATATGCCAGTTTTGTTATTGTGATTTTTTTAGTATATATTTACATAATTAGCAACCATTCATTTAAAATTTACAGCTGCAAGTACTTCCAACAGCTGTTTCCTTCTCCCTTCTTTCTATTTTAATAATAATATATCATTTCACGGTGGTGCTTCGATAAACATCCAGTATTGCATACATACGTATGCCGCGTATTCTCCTGCACACGTAAACCTTCACACGTTTACATATATTTTAGTCAAATATTTTACATATGTATAGAAAATTAGTTTTACTTTTTTTATCATTACACGTAACTTAAGTCCCTGAAAGGCTTAGTTTGCACAAGGTTTAAAAATCGGACCGGACATTGAATCTGTTAGTCTTCGGTTTGGTCCAATCGGGTCGGACAGGTGATGATGTCAGCATGACGTCATCATTCATATCGACTCGAAAAAAATCGGACCGGGCTTAATTTACTAGTCCGACCGATCGAACTGGTTTTTTAAACCGATAAAACCGGATAGATATATGTAAATATGTATTTATATATCAATGAAATAATCATTTAAAATGTCAAATCTTTAAACACAAAAACATGATTGTCTATTTCGAATAAAACTCTACAAAAGATAGTGACATTTTCTAGCATTATATATGAATAAAATATTGTAATAATTTATTTATAGTTGCTTTTAGAAAATTACCCCGAGAAAGTAGTGGCACAAGTTATATTCCAAAAAAGAGAGGGACGTAACTGAAATTGTTGAATTTAAGAAGGATAAAAGTGATAAAACCCCTATTATTTCATTATTTAAACCTTTATTTTTTAAAAATATACCAAACCATCAAATCCGGGTCAATTCGGATCAACCCAGACCAACCGTCCGGGTCACCCCGGTTCGACCACCGGACTGATCTGTTTTTTTATTTTTCTTTTTTTTTAAAAATTAATTATCTAAAACTAACCGAACCAACCAGGTCGAGGCCGGTTCCCGATCCAACCGGTCCGACCGACTGGTCTGGTCCGGTTTTTTAAACCGTGATTTGCACTTGACGCAAAAAAAAGTAATAAAAATCAGAACTTACACACTGGTGTAATTAAGAGAGGCACCCTTTTTTGGCATTAATATGGATCAGAGCATTGACTTGGTACGAAATATCAAAAAACGTTGCAATGTAATTAAGAGAAGTAATAGGGTTATTTATGTAAAAGAAATTTTTTTCTGATCTGAAATATATTTGAAAAATAAAGGGTTTTCTGCGTGCCCCCATCTCCTCAAGTCTCCTCCTCATCTCTCTGTTTTCCTTTGTAGACTTCGAGGTCTTCTTCTCAGCTCCTCCTCAAATCACTCGAGGTTCTAAAGTACACCATTACAAGAGCGTCCTTCTCTCCAAAATCAAGAAGCCCATTCCTGGATTTCGCTCGGTTTGCTAAGCCGGTACTTTTTGGGCTGAAATCTTGGTGGGAGTTGTCGAGATTTAGAGCTGTGGTTTCTCTGGACACGAAATTTGCAGCCTGTTCTCTTGCTATTTCAGGTGAGCAGGGGTTTGTTTTTTATGGGTGGGGGGCTTGGGGGGAGAGCCATTCCAACTCGTGATTTTGACTCCTGCTCATCTCGTTAGATTTGCCCATTATGGGTAATCTCTCTTGGAACATCTTCAGCACCTTGATACTTAACCCTTTCCGACATTAAATTTCAGCTTTCTGTTTGTTGGGAATTGTGAAGGATTGCGTATTTATTGCGTTTGGTTTGTTCAAAATTTGAACAGAAAAGCTTGGTTCAATTTGGGTTACATAATTATAGCCGAATCTACCCATATCTCTTGTTTGCACTATTTAGTTCCCAGTGCTCTCAAATTTCGTTTTGTTTCTTGACTGATAGCTGAAATAGTTCATCTGGATACCGGTGTTGTTCTCGCCGAACTCGGGTCCGTCCGAGTCGAAACAGCCCGAGAAATTGTTCCCCAATTGATCGGTTCGACCTTCTGCATTCGATGCGTATCTGTTAGTGTTTTGAACAATCTATTCTCCTCCACTTGTTTCATGTAGAATTTGCCGAAGCATTTTCTTCCCGGTTCTTATAAGTTGTCTTGAAGTATCCCCGTTCTTGCGACGATGTTGTTTATTCTCGTTGAGAGATGTGAAGATTTTGAGCCGTTTGATCATTGGATCATGTCCAAGATCCTCTGACATTGATCTTAGTTTCAGTGTCGAGTGTCGACGTACTATATGAGTTGAATTCAGTTCAGTCTTTCTTGCTTTTCGTTGTTTTAGGAACGTTGCTGATCTCAAGAGGACCATTTCTGTGCAGATTGTTTCCCAGGGAAGGAGGAGGATTGCGATAACAATTGCAGAGTAAAGCACAGTCTGCACTTGACAAAGACACAAGATGGCCAGTGCCAGGAAATGGAATTCCGGGCCGATCGCCGGCGGGGGCGGTCTAAGATGGAAAGGTCGACGTGACCACGACGACGACGATGATTCAGGAGGAGACGGCAGAGATGCCGCTTCCAAATATGGAGCTGGTTCTCGTCTAAGTGAGCAACTGGACAATTCACTGTCTCTTGGCAAGGACAGCCCCAAGTCCCAGTCCCACAAATCAATCCACTCCGACGACGTGGACGACCTCAAGAGCCATGCTTATCAGGCAAGCATCTCATCCGACGAGGGACTCCATCCATCCGATCAATCAAAACGGACTTGCAAACCACGCGGGATGGGGAAGCCCGCCTCTGGAGAGCTGACCGAGAAGCATACGCTTACCAGAGCTCGAGGCTTCGCGCCGCAACTAATGCCTCACAGAGAGATCCCCCCACTGGGATTTGCACGAGGAGGAGGAGACTCCTCGGACAATTCGAGCACCTTCCCTTCATCGTCCAGCAATGCCAGACAGCAAGACTCCGACCAATTCTCGCCATCGCATTGGACGGAATCGGAAAGCTCGAGCTCCGGATTTACGCCGTCGTCGGGAGGCCGCAACTACAGAGGGTTCCCACCTGAGCGCCCGCTGGCAGCATCCAACTTCATGGAGAATCAATGTGAGTCGAAGAGAATGGAGGACATACGAGACCAGAGGCTGAAGGCTCAATTCCAGAACATGGATGGGATGAGAACGTCTGTCAGGAGCAACCCGGAATCGAGCTGGTCGTCCGGGCTCGACAACCGCGGCCAACCACAACCAGCACAGACTCCGCACTGCTGCCTGCACTGCAGATCGGACATCTGCCCGGCGTTCACGTACTTCCCGGCGGGAAACTGCTGCGATAACGGCAGGTGCAGGAGCTGCTCCCACTGCTGCTGCTATCCCTCCACCGCATCAGGCAGGCGCTGCCACGCAGATCCCGGTCCCCGTCCCCGCCGCTGGTCCGCGTCTTACGATTCCCATGCAGGGATACCGATCGGCAGGGACGACAGCCTGAATAAGAAACGCTTCGTGGGGCCGGTGTATGGCGCCTCGAGCTTCATCTTGTGCTACGGATGCTCTGCGTTGATCCAACTTCCCCCGGATTTCAACTTCATCGGGCAGAGTCGCAACAAGATACGTTGTGGGTCGTGTTCCACTGTGGTCAAGTTCTCGCTGGCGCACGGCAATCGGATTGTTCCCTCGCATTCGACGAGCGTGCCGAGCCATGTTAATCCTGCAGACCCCGCACCGGCGAACGCGTACTTCAGCCCTTCTCAGAGCAACAATGGGGGCAAGGACGAGGACTACGGCTCGACGGAGTACGAGACGGAATCGAGCGAGGGGATGAAAGCGAAGAAGAAGAGGAATCCGTTTTCTCTTCACAAGGTGGTGGGTTACTTCTCGGCAAGGGACAACAACCGGCAATGACCGGAAAGAAGCGGGAGTTTCTTTCTCCTGTCTGTGTATGAAAGTACGGGTTCTTCTCTGTAATGTTTCCATCAAGTTTGGTTTCCGTTTCGTTTTTTGATTCAGGTATCTGTGTATACAAATCCTTTGCTCCTCTCCTGCCCTGTCTGCGGTTTTTTTTTACATTGGAAATATGTGCCGTGAAATTCTTCAATGACTGTTGTTATTGGAATCTTTCGTGTTGAAATCCGTCATCGAAGTTATCTTTGCAACTTGTTTGTGCAAATCTTGTTGAGTGTCAGCACTTGAACCTGTCGGACCTTCGGGATGAATGTTCCAACTCGAATATTTCCATACATGATGATGGTCGCAGTGCTGCTATTTTGCAGCAATAGGAAGAACCAGATCCTGCAGAGCGTCGCTAATGATAGATGATCTCACGCCGACACCACATCCTTCAACAGTCTGATAAGCTATGCGAAGTCAGAAATCCTCTCATCAGACAGCAGCAGGAAGAACAGAGGTAGCCAAACCCCGTCCCCCGAGACCCTGCCGCCGCCGCCGCCGCCACACTTGTCGGTCTTCCTCAAGTCCTACTGTAATGTCACGGACCTATGTCCTAACGCACTCTCATGAGTTTTAGAGAGCTTCTGTTTTTCGGGTGTTGCACAGCCTCCACAATGCTTTCGTTACCGAATTGATCTTCACTTATTTCCAATGAGAGCAGCGGTTGCATGCTCCAAGCTTAGATTTGTTCATGTAGTCTTTTTATTATTAAAGGGAACATGTCATGATACTGTTTGTAATGTTACGGGCTTACATCCTTCGGGTAATCTTTTTCACTATCAAAGATAACTGCTCTAATAACATTTGGAACATCATGTGCTTGATCTCTGGATTGTGATCGGGAAAACCCGCAATAACAACTTGTGGACTCACGTAAAAGAACACATTGACAATCATGGATGGAGGGAGTAGGAGACCGACCCCCAGGAGTATTCATGGGGACCTATACGTTGAAAAGCACGATATAAACATACATACATGAATCAGATTTTCAACATGTTTAAAATTTAAATCAATGTATGTATGCATTCAAATCATTAGTGACAAAAAATATACCCATTTAAAGAATGTATGCATTTTATAGTAAGAAAAAAAATCAGAAACAACCATCATGACAAACAATGCAACAAAGAAAAAGAGAGAGTTAAAAATCACAACCGAAGCGTCCTGTTATAGGATTCCTCTTAGAGAGACATCGTCTCCCACTCTACCGGCGCACAAGGCCTTGACGTGTCGCTCCCAATGTCTGACGGTTCCTCGCTCGTCGACAGTGTGCATCATGCTTGAGCGTACTCGAAAGTCACCTCCGTAGACGAAGCACGAGATCGTGAGAGGGAGAAGAGAGGCGGTGGGAATGCAAACTGTGAATGTTCGTTACCCTCATCCACGACTTTGAGAGATACTGGTTACGCATCGTGAGAGGATAAAGGGACGCGCCCCTTGAAATTCAAACACGATTACACAAAACTGACCGCTCTTCATGCCATGCTGCAGCCACTGCACGTCGCAGCCGCAACCGCGTCCATGCCCGAGCCCGTATCCGACCCGGCCAAGCGCAACGCGAGCGGACGCACGCATGCATGTGTGGTGGTTCAAAGTCCTCTCTAGTCTTTTTCAGACTAGTCTCAGAACTTCCCATATAAGAACCAAGTGCCCGTTTTGACAGTCCACGATGTGGGACTAAATAGCACCCTACAGTGTTGAAATATCGAATCCCATGAATTGAGATATATTAATACAATTTAATATTGACCATCAAATTGCATCAAAATATCCCAATAAAATTAACTCCAACACAAGATATATGGGAGTGAGCGTTAAGAGACGGTGCTCAGGGGTTCAATGCACTTTTGATTAGATTAACAATATTAATCACGCTGTTTATGCAGTTAAGACAAAATAATATCTAACGCATTCAACCAAAAATAATGGACACGTCATATGCAATCAACATAAACGAATTGTATTTCCAAGTAGATTCTTGAGAAGAAGCTCAAATATCCTCTGCGAACACAAGGTCAAAATTATTTGGATCGGATCGGGTATCCGTCCGATCCAATTATTAGGGTGGAGTATTGGGCTCGATCCGACCCAAGTCGAGAAAGCCTGACTCGAGACCGTCAATTTTTCGTAGACCTTGGACCAGATCGAGGTCCGCTTTTTTAGCAAATCGAGGATCCGGACCCGTCCCAAGGCCCGCGAGATCGGGCTCGTGTTCGGGCCGAACTCAGCCTGCACCCATTTTGACTCCATGAAGTTGCACTTTGATTCCAATTTATTGTTATGGATATAATTCATCAATAACACATGAATATCGGATATATTGTTATGATATACTATTACTATTCATGGATGAAGGAAATATTGGATGTATTGTGATTATAAATCCATGTCTCCTAATTTAGTTCTAATATGATATTTTAAAATATGAAGACCCGGACCTGACCCATTTGTACTTCGAGTTCGAACTCGACCCAACCCGAGTATGATATTTTTCAAATATAAAGGTCCGAATTCGATCCATTTGTACATCGGATTCAGACCGGACCCGAATTTTTGAAGGTAGGACCAGAGTCGGGTTCCGAGTAGTAAAAAAATCGATCAATCATATCCTATAAAAAAAGGTAATAAACTATTTCCGTATCCCATACCATCGTTTTCTCATGTCCGCCTCCTCCTCAATTATTATAAAGTTTGTACCTTGAGATTTTAGATGCACACACCAAATCAAGGGAGGGCTTAATCTATTTCAATTTTTTATCTTATGGTATTTATAAATTAATATTATCGTAATATGTCAATTCAATCATCATGATGAAAATATATTATAAATATCACAACCAACCTAAGTATATGAATTCACTGAACGTTTTATACATTGTAATAAATTGATCAATGACAATAAATAATGTGATATTTGTTACCATATCATCATGAGTGAGATTTATAACGACGACTATTATATGTGTCATACTTATATTTGATTTTTTAATTCCGAGGATTGTCGTATAATTTGTTACCTTATTATTGCTAGGAATCGTGTAACAATGATTATCTGATAACATTTTCTTCTCATCGTTGCTAAATTAGCAACAGGAAGTGCAATATTTGACGAGAATGTCAAACTACAAATCATAATTATATGAATATTTAACAATGATTATGACATTTGTTGCAAATTATAAGAAGATAAAATGAATAATATTCTTTGTTATAAATTTAACATAAGAAGAAATTTCATTGAATATTCAAATTACTCATTGTCAAGACTTATTCTTGCATATTCAAAATAATGAAATATGATCTTATGTAAGAGAATATTCCTATTAATTGCAAAAAAAGAGAATGGTTGGTTACATTTGGTATGCACGTTGTAATTTTAAATTAATAAGTTTATTGGTAAGCAATTTTATTACTTAAAATTTTCTTTCCATGACTTTTAAACATGATGCAATGTGTTGAAAACAATTTCAACATACTTTTAAGCATGATATGATATGAAGTCAAAATAATTTCCGACATCATTTTAAGCAAAAAGTTTATAACTGCTACCTAAAATGCTTAAGACCAATTTATCTAGTAGTAACCTCTACTTTTATATCGCACTCTCAAACTTTGTGAATATGTTTGGGTATTACAATTAACATCACCTCTTTTTGTTCACAATGACCCGTTACAATATAGCTCATCACTTAGTTTCGTTAATAGTGGCAGCTGCATGCTTCAAGCTTAAGTCCCCTCACGTGGCCCTTTCCACAACTATGGGAAACACGTTGTGATATCATTTGTAACATCCCGGGATTAGAACCTCATACCATTGTCAGGGAAAATTGAACCCAACAACTTATTGGGTTCGAGTTCAAATGAATTTGTTGATGACCATCTAAAATGCTTAAGTCCAAGTTACCAAGTGGTTATCCCCACCACTTATAACCTACTTTTACCTTTTATGAAATTTAGATTTGGGAGTATGGAGCATTACAACCCCCCCCCCCCCTTCTTATGTTTGAATATCCTATTTGTAACGTTTCAGGTTTAGATCCTCGAACCTCTATCAAGGAAAAGTGACCATGATAACTTATTGTGTTCGATTCCAATCAGACATGTTATCAATAATCGCGTCCAAAATACTTAAGCTCGTGTTGTCAAGTAGTAATCCATCATTCTTATAATCTACTCTCAAACTCCGTAAGTTTTAGATGTGAGACTATATTTAGGGGAGATACAATCTCCCTCGCTTAGATTCGCAACGAACTTATTATGACATGATGCATAACTTGATCTATTTAATAGTGGCGATTGTACGCTTCAGACTTGGATCCCCAAATAGCCCTTTCAACTATTAGGAGAACTCGCTCAAATACCCATGTAACGTTCTGGGATTAGATCCCAAGACTATTAAAAAATTAATTTTAGCAACTTATTAGATTTGGATCTAATTGGACACATTAACTAGTAGTCAAACCATAATTGGAGAACCTAAAAATCTCCCCATTCTCTTAACTATTAAGGATATTGTTCTTAATTATTTCATTTTTATCCTGTGTGGTTCACTCGAATGATTTTAGATTGCTTTAACAAAATATTATTTTTCTTCATTTAAAAAATACTATAAATATTTATCTACGCAAAGATTAGATCATTGGTTATCGTGTATTTGGTCTAAGGTTTATCTTTTTAACCATAATCATAATATAGGGTGTCGATGCGTTGGGATTATTGGGATTGGGATCTAAAGAAACGTGATGTTTATTACATAGACAATATATACAATTTATTTACATACAAATTTTCATGGTATTAAATTATTGAAGAGTTGGAGGAATGATCAATTTATTCACTAGGTTTTCAATCACTCAGTATATAAGTACCCAATGCAAGATGGGACAAAACAATCACTCTAGGGTATCATTTCAAGCAAGGAAATGATGAACTCCCGTTATGGCGCAAAACAATCACTCTAGGGTATCATTTCAAGCAAGGAAATGATGAACTCCCGTTATGGCGCGGCCCATTTGTAGGGGTGTTCACATGTTAGGTACCCCATCCATTCATTCATAACCTGTCCTAACCCATCATTACAAGGTCATCGGTCGATCTGTCCCATTCCAATAGATACCCCATTTTAATGGGTATATAAATTATTTGAGCGGATCATGAGTACCAGTGGATACCTATGGAATAGAATGTATGTTGCAATTCTGTCCATTACGTTCAGTTCGAGAATCACGCAATTTTATGAACGGATCATGGGTACTCGTGGATACCTATGGAACATATTGTTGGTGCTTGGTGAGGGAGGGCCTGAGTTGAGTGCTTCAATCTTCACTACCACATCGAGGGGAATGTTTGGAGAAGACCTCTGAGGGGAGATTAAATCCGACCACGAGGTGCGAGTGGGTCGACTATAGCCGGTGCATGTCTTGCTTGTAGGACGCAAAGAGAACCTTCACCATGTCCTCAATGGAGGCCTCCTCCACCATAGCCAAATGCCCACAACGAGAGAGAGAGAGAGAGAGACAGACAGACAGAGAGATTAACGATTTAAATATTGATGTAATCGACATGTCCTATATAGATGGCATATGAGTCTCCATTTCTGACTAAATTAGAATGGTATATTGGAGGGATATATAGATGAATATACATGCTTTCAAAAAAAATGGCAGAAAAATAACACGGAGGCAGCCCGTTGACTATCCCACTGAGGACAGCCCCACCAAACCCATATATGTATCCATATCCATATTTGTGTTTAAAAAGGAATAAATATCATTTGGTGCACAATCCGGAAGACTGTCGGATATCCATCTGTTTATGATCGATCCGCGTGGGTCAGAGCAAATACCCATACAACCTGTTAGCTATGCACATCCCTGCCTATCGGTCGAAATCCTAAGTTCGTCTTAATGTCAAGAAGGAATATCAAAAAGCGCACACTTGAGCTAATGCTAATATATTTAGATTTGTGTATACTAAGGGTGCGTTCGGTTCGTGAATAAACATGAATAAGGATGGGGAATAAGGAGAATAAGGGTCTATTCTTTGTTCAACTGGAGGTCAGGAATAAGGAGTGTTGAGAATTACCATGTTAAGGAAATTACCATGCTAGGAATTTCCATGTGTGTGTATTACCAAATGTATGAGTTACCATATGTATGGAGGGTAATACTGTAATTTGCTATGTAAACCCTAGCCCTAATCCCTATTATGAAAAGGGGATTAGGGATCCTAATGAGATCATGGAAATCAATCCTAATTTTCGACATGGTATCAGAGCAGATGGTAGATCGTCACCGGTAAAAGGCATCGGGAATGTGCATCTCACTCCTACAATTGAGCTACATAATGTCTTATTAGTTCCTGATTTTCCGCTAAGTCTGCTCTCGGTCAGTCAATTATGCAAGGAGCTTAACTGCAAAGCTATATTTAATGCGGATGTTTGTATTTTTCAGGACATACTGACTGGGAGGACGATTGGTACGGGCCATGAAGAAGGAGGGGTCTACCACCTTGACTACCCGTCCAGCATGTCTGCCTATTCCGGAATTACTGTAAGCCACTCATCCCCTACACTTTGGCATCAGCGATTGGGTCATCCCTCAGTCCACAAGCTTCGTCGTCTTCTTCCACAACTGTCTCCTTCCATTAATCTCAACTGTGAAGCCTGCCAGATTGGAAAACACCACCGTCACAACTTTCCTTCCTCCGGTAACCAACATTCTACTGAAATCTTTGATCTTATCCATATAGATATCTGGGGCCCTAGTCGGTATCCTGACCGCTTGGGACACCGTTATTATCTTGTTCGGATTGATGATTATTCTCGAGTCGCATGGACGTTTCTCCTGAAAAACAAATCAGATGCTTATAATGTGCTTACTCGATACATCATTGAAATAAACAATCAATTTGGACGCACAATTAAAACCATCAGAACTGATAATGGTCAAGAATTCCTCTCAAATGACGTCCAGAACTTCCTCTCTGATAGAGGGATTATTCACCAAACGACATGTCCTCACACATCCCAACAAAACGGTGTGGCCGAACGTAAACATCGACACATTCTCGATACTGCTTGCACATTACTCCTTGATTATCATGTTCCATCCTTGTATTGGGGTGATGCAGTACTCACGACAACATTTCTTATCAATAGAATTCCATCCACAACCCTACATGAAGGAATCCCTATTGAAATTCTCTTTCCTAACAAACCCATCTACCCTGTGCAACCACGAGTTTTTGGTTGTACTAGTTTTGTTCATCTAACCACACCTGGCAGGGATAAGCTTGCTGCCCGGGCTATCAAATGTGTCTTCTTATGATACTCTACAAAACAGAAAGGGTACAGGTGTTTCGATCCACGAACTCGTAAATACTATGTAAGCGTCGATGTTACATTCTTTGAGTCAATTCCTTACTTCTCTGTATCTACCAATCAGGTCACCCCACCAAATATTTCAGCCTCTCCATTACCTGTGCCAACTCCACAAGGGCCTCTGCCTTCTTCCTCTGCGCCCGCACCACCTCCCCAGGTATGTTCTCCCCCTCAAGATATGGTGTCTAACGACAATACAGGAACTCACTCCGAGCATCTTTCAATAGCTCAACGCCGTACAGCACGACAATGTCCATCTGTGTATCGAACAAGGCACCCCATCTCTGCTGTCCTGACTTTTTCAAAGCTTGCTCCTACTTACAAGGACTTTGCACAAGCAGTCTCGAACACGGTTATACCTACAAACCACATTGATGCCCTGGCGAATCCGCAGTGGTGTCAGGCAATGAAGGAAGAGATGACTGCTCTAGAATCCAGAGGTACTTGGACACTTGTGGATCAACCAACAGATTGTCGAATAGTCGGCTCAAAATAGGTGTTCACAATAAAATACAACCCAGATAGCTCCATTGCACGATACAAGGCTCGCCTAGTTGCAAAAGGGTTTACACAAACATATGGCGTCGACTTCTTCGACACTTTTTCTCCTGTTGCTCGCCTATCGACAGTCCGGATTCTTCTCGCCGTTGCAGTTGAATGTGACTGGCCACTACATCAACTGGACGTCAAAAATGCCTTTCTCTACGGCGATCTTCATGAAGTCGTCTACATGGAACAACCTCCTGGTTTCGCAAAACAAGGGGAGTGTCAGAAGGTATGTCTCTTACACAAGGCGATATACGGTCTAAAACAAAGTCCTCGGGCCTGGTTTCAAAAATTATCTGAATTACTACAAGCGATTGGGCTCACGAGGTCATCATCCGACCACTCCTTATTCACAAAGAAAAATTCGAAGGGTACGGTAGCAATGCTGGTGTATGTTGATGACATCATCCTTACTGGGGATAATTATGAAGAAATTGCCAAAATCAAAAAGCACCTTGCGGAACAATTTGTGATTAAGGATATGGGACCATTGCGATATTTCTTGGGAATTGAAATAGCAAGATCAAAGCAGGGGTTGGTTATGTGCCAAAGAAAATATGCCACTGATTTGCTGATGGAAACAGGAATGCTTGGTTGTAAACCCGCACATATCCCTATGGATCCTAAAGGACGAATATATGAGGAGGGAGCTACAGAAAATGTTGGTCAATACAGACGTCTGGTGGGAAAACTACTTTACCTCACTATTACACGTCCAGATATTGCTTTGGCAGTAGGAAAACTAAGTCAGTTTATGGATTCACCTACTCCAGTTCACCTTGATGCCTGCATGATAGTCCTTCGGTACATCAAACAGTCTCCTGGGAAAGGATTATTATTCCGCAAAGGGAAAAACCTCAACCTTGTAGCCTATTCAGATGCAGACTACGGAGGATGCTTGCGAGATAGAAAATCTACTACAGGTTTCTGCACGTATCTAGGAAGAAACCTAATCACATGGAAAAGCAAAAAGCAAGCAGTAGTGTCACGATCAAGTGCTGAAAGTGAATATAGAGCAATGGCACAAGCAGCTGCTGAGCTCATGTGGATCAAGTCAGTATTAACCGATCTTCATGTCATATCTACGGACATCATGGAACTTAGATGTGACAATCAGGCAGCAATGTACATCGCAAACAATCCCATGTTCCATGAACGAACAAAACATGTGGAAATTGATTGTCATTACACTAGAGATCTCATACAAAAAGGACTACTACGCACGCAAGGTGTGCCATCTACAGAACAGGCTGCTGATATATTTACAAAACCACTCGCACGGGCCCAGTTCGAGAATTGCTGTAACAAGCTGAGCATGTACGATCTATATGCTCCAGCTTGAAGGAGAGTGTTGAGAATTACCATGTTAAGGAAATTACCATGCTAGGAATTTCCATGTGTGTGTATTACCAAATGTATGAGTTACCATATGTATGGAGGGTAATACTGTAACTTGCTATGTAAACCCTAGCCCTAATCCCTATTATAAAAAGGGGATTAGGGATCCTAATGAGATCATGGAAATCAATCCTAATTTTCGACAAGGAGAATAAGGTGAAATAAAATGTAGGTAAGGTGTGATAAAGATAGGAATAAGAGTGAAATAAGATGGAATAATGGGGAATAGTCGTACTACTGGGAACCGTGTCGGAAGGAGAATTGGCCCCTTATTCCAGGACCTATTCTCCAACCAAACATGTCCTAAGTATGACCATATAAGTTTTGCTCTATACATATTTCCAGTGCCATGAACATGGCTGACACCCTCGCTATTCACTGCAGATATAAGGCAACAATAAAAAATAACAAGTGACCATAAGAAGCACTTCCAGGAGTGCCAGCTCTCACTAGAATCGAGCACCACTCTCTGTTTTTCGCACTGAAGTGGTGGTGATCCTCTGGTCTTGAAGCATGTTTAGGTTGGGAGTAAGTAGCCGTGTGTACCGGTCGAAGTACAGGTTTTGCTTCATGAGGAGTGCCAACTCGCGGGGAAACTTCAGGCCATAGGATCCACTCGGTACCGTCCCTGACATTTCGTGGACCTAGGTAAAAGAAAAGAATGGACCCTTAACAAATTTTCAGGGGACAATGTACCCTTATGGAATTCCATTAAATGTTAGGCTTTCACATTGAGTTGTTCACCTTTGATTCGATAATGGCCTATTTTTCAGTAAGTTGTTTCATCGAAAATTCTTTTTTTATAAGGACCCATTTTTTATGAGCTCTTTCACAAAAAAAAATCAATTTTATAGAAGTCCAATAAGACAGATACTATTTTTTCCTAAACTAAATATTGAAGAACATGTAAGAACGGGCTCCTAAAATTGATGGGGTGTGCATCATTGCACTCACAAACTACCCTGCATGATGAGAAGATTAGTGAAGAAAAGGTTGGATGAGAGCCAAACACTAAAGAAAATCTTCTCCACTAAGCAAATATTAATTTTCAGTGAGATGAACAAAGTGAATATATATATATAGGGAAAAAGGAACCTAAACCCATATGCAGGTAACTTTCCTACACCCACCCTTTTTTCTCTCAAATTTTTTATTTTTTTTTTGAAATAGATCCTTGGGGAATTGAGATCACTATTTGCCACTGCCGTGTCATTCAAATTACAACTTATTTTGAGACTTCTAACTTATATATCAAAATAGTGAAATTTTAACGGTCTCAGATTTGCTGAAAATGACCCTATCTGATGGACATGTTAGGAATGTTTATTTTACGCTAAATTTGAAACACATATTCTACTTAATATTATAAGTAAATCCCTCAAGGATCCATTTCAAAAAAAATAAAAAATTTGACAGAAAAAAGGGTAGGTGTAGGAAAGTTACCTACACATGGGTTTAAGATCCCCAACCCATATATATAGGGTAAAATGTGTATGCCCCCTAGGGGAAGCTAACTTAGCTCCCCCGCGTTATTTTTCCCAATTTTTTTTATTTCTTTTGAAAAATGCTTCAGTGGATTTTCCTAAGTATATCCCTATATTTTGTCACTCAAATTTCGTGAGAAACAGATATTCATACGATCTCCTTCCAGACGGTCATTTTTTTAGCAATTATGAGACCGGTAAAAAATAACTGTCTGGATGGAGGTCGTAGGAGTCTCTGTTTTGCACAAAATTTGAATGGTATAATATAACGATATAGTGATGAATATTCATGGAAGAAATTTTATTAAAAAAATAAAAAAAATATGGGAAAAATGGAGCGGGGGAGCTAAGTTAACTCCCCCTAGGGGACAACCCCATTTTTCCCATACATATATATATATATATATATATATAAATGGGAGTCGGGAGCATGCACCCGAGGGTATAGGTAACTCCCTGCATCCGGCTTTTTTTCTCATTATTTTTTGATTTTTTCAAAAAAAATATTTGGGGGATTTACTTAATATATTAAGGGGAATATGTGTTTTACGTTTCATGCAAAACAAACTTTCCTAACATGTTCATCTAGAATGTGTCATTTCAACAATTCCAGACCGTTAAGATTTGATGATCTTGATGGAGAAAATAGAAGTCTCAAATTAAGTTGAAATTGGAATGACATCATGGTGATATATAGTGATCTAATAATCCTAAAGTTTCATTTCAAAAAAAATAAAAAATCATGAAAACATGACCCAGGTGTAGGTAGTTACCTACACCCCCGGGTGTAGGATCCCTTCTCTCTCTCTCTCTCTCTCTCTCTCTCTATATATATATATATATATATATATATATGATTTCTTTCAAATAGGACGCAGTCCTTCCATAGCTCAGGAAGGCCAGCCCCTTTTTTGTATAAAAAAGAATGACTTTGGTAGAATAAATATACAGTTTTGTATTATAATGTGCAGTTTTAATGTTTGTATTATAATACCCAGTTTTGTATGCGGCTTTGTATTTATAACGTGCACCTATAATACAAACGGTATATGACTCGTTTTTATACAAAAAAGGGGCGGCCTTCCTGAACTCGGGAAGGACTGCGTCCTATTTGAAAGGCCCCATATATATATATATATATATATATATATATATATATATATATCACTTGAATTAAGGTGACACCTCCTTGATTATGGAAGGGTGCCACTTGGATTGTTGGATGATGAGTGTACGAGTGAGATTGAAAACCACTAGGTGATTTTCATGTCAACTAATTTTCCTAAAATAGAGGTGGATTAAATTAATACTAATTTAGTAAAATACACATCATTGATTATTGTATATTTAGGTATATGTCAAATGATGTGTAGAATTTTTGAGAAATATCTGATGGAATAATGGTTCGCGTTTTGAAATAACTATTATCAATTTACAAATGATTAAGATATTTTACAATTCTATATCATAAATTAGAAAAGTACTACCACTGTTGTACACAAAAAAGCCCAAATCTGACGAAAATTTGTATTTTTTGTATATATGTGTTGAATAAGGTATATAGTGCTTTGATCATATGTTAATTAATTGATGTACATATGAAAAATATATCAAAAAAGAGGGATTTTTTTATAACTATATTTCCTAATTTATTAGATAAGGTAAATTGCAAGCACATTAAATATGTTACATGTCATATGCATATTAGTTTTAGAGGTATTAAACTGCAATATTTTTTGTGAATTTGTAATAATTGTAAAACTGTAGCATTTTTTGTAAACTTCATTGTCTTTTTGTAAACTACTTTTGATTTATTTTGAAAAATTTTGTAACCTCTTTTGAGAACATTATGTGGTGGTGACATTCATAAATTGTGACATTATTTTGTATACTTTGTAGTCTCTTTTGTAAAATACATGAGATTTTTGTAAAATAGATTACATATTGTTAATGTACAAATTAATTTATGTGTACATCTAACGTGATTCTCATATCATGGGTCCATCGAAATTTGTCATCCATTGTAAAGTTTATGTAGATTTTGTGAAATCCACCTTCTCATTGTAACAATATATGATAATATGCAAAATAAAAAATCAATAATTAGTTTATCATTTATTACAAAAAAAAGATAACATTTAAAAATACATGCAGAAGTGTAAATCAATGAATCAAAATGTAATTATACAATCAATTATGTAAATTAGCATATCAAAAGGTAAAATATAGCTATCATATTTTGACATTTACATCTAATTGAATCTGAAACTTCATCCCTTTAGTATTTAATCTACAAACGATGGGATTTCATCTAATTTGATTTTTACAAGATATATCATCTTTCGGGCGAAAAATATAATAAGACGCACAACTTTGTATAATAAAAATTCATTTATTGATACTGGCAACCTGAGACATATTCAATATGTAAACAAATATTTACATTCTTAATCAAAAAATTCTTGTTTGTCGGGACATTTTCAATCTCATTCTACATAATTCAATCTGTAAATAAAACTCAAAAGAAAAAAAATATATTGAATTCAAAAGAACGGAGAAACCCAAACTTACAAAAGATTGAATATTCTAGAAAATATGATTGATGTCAAAAGAACAAAAAGTGTGTTGAATATTATAGAAAATATGGTTGAATAAAGGCTCGCATTTTGAAATACTTATTATCAATTTACAAAAGATTGATTTATTTTACAATAATATGTTATAAATTACAAAATCGTAATCACCAATATTCAAAAAAATACCCAATCATAACCAATAGTGAATTAGGAACATTTATTCAAAATCAAAACAAATGAAAAACTTTGAAGATTAGATTGGGTGGTTGAGGTGTAAAGATTCGAGGATCGAATTATTTTGCTAAAATTGGTGCTTTAAGAAGAAATTTTGAATATCATATCAGTATATACACTGCAAATTGGTTTAGACGAAAGGACTAAACAAGCTTTTTGGGAGGATCTGGATAAGATTTTACAAGGAATCCCACAAAGAGAGATGATTTGCATAGGTGGAGATCTTAATGGACATGTGGGAAAAGATACTTCCGGGTATGTTAGTGTTCATGGAGGACATGATTTTAGCGATAGGAATGAAGAGGAAAAGGCATTCTGGATTTTGTAACGGCATATGATCTTTTCATAGAAAACATTATCTTCAAGAAGAGGGATGGGCGTTTAATTACTTATAAGAGTGGCCCAACTAGAACACAAATGCATTGAGAAGAAGAGATCGGTTGTGTTTTAAAGACTGCAAAGTAATCACAGGAGAGAGTTTGATAACCCAACATCTCTTGTTAGTCTTGGATGTGCAAATAAAATGGATGGTAAAGAAAAGGAGAATTCCTAAGATCACTAGAACTAAATGGTGGAATCTTCCACTGAAGCAATCGAGCTTCAAGGAGAAGGTTTTAGAAGGCTTATCTTGGGATTATAGCGAAAGTGCAAACGAGATATGGGAAGTAGTAGCATCTTGTATCTGAAAGGTAGCCAAAGAGATGCTTGGCGAGTCAAAGGGAGGAGCTCCATATCAAAAGGAGGCTTGCTGGTGGAGTGAAGGGGTGCAAGAGAAGCTAAAAATTAAAAGAGCATACTTTAAAGCTATGAGAAAGAATAGAACATAGGAAATTATCACAAACTACAAAATAGCGAAGAAGGAAGTAAAGAAGGCTGTAAGCGAAGCTAAGTCAAAGGCTTATGAAATTTTCTATAAAAATCTCGACTCTAAGGAGGGCCAAAAGGATATACTCAAGTTAGCCAAAGTAGAGAAAGAAAGACCAAAGACCTTTCTCAAGTGAGATGCATTAAGGACGAGGAAGGTCACGTGCTTGTTACTCAGAAGAATATAGATATTAGATGGGTGCAGTACTTCCATAAACTTTTTACTAGGGAAGGAAATAGAGAGATCGTTTTGGGTAATCTAGTTAGTAGTGGAAGTTACTTGAATCGTATAAGCTATAAATGAATACAAAGAAAGGAAGTACATGAGGCTTTGAAGGTTATGATACCCGAGAAAGGTGTAGGACCAGATGACATCCCCGTAGATGTATGAAGAGTTTTAGGTGAATGGGGTTTGACTTGACTTACGAATCTATTTAATGTTATTTGGCGAAGCAAGAAAATGCCTGAAGATTGGAGGAGGAGTGCCGTGGTGCCTCTTTATAAGAATAAAGGAGACATTCAAAATTGTTCAAATTACAGAGATATCAAGCTGATGACTCACACTATGAAAATTTGAGAACGTGTGATCGAAAGAAGGTTGAGGTAAGTTTCCAAGGTAAAAGAAAACTAATTCGGATTCATGCCAGATCGTTCAACTTTGAAGCTATCCATTCACTGAGGAGAACAATGGAGATTTATGGAGATAAAAGGAAGAACCTCTATATGATCCTTATTTATTTGGAGAAGGCTTATGATTATGTACCACGAGATATATTGTGGAGAATTTTGGAGAAAAGAAAAGTACATATCCTATGCATTAACCTCATAAAGGATATGTATGATAGGGCTTTATCTTATGTAAGGACCCCATCTGGGAAGACTGACTATTTTGACATCAACATTGATTTACATCAAGGTTCGGCCTTGAGTCCATTTCTTTTTACTTTGATTATGGACGAGTTGACAAGTTACATTCAGAATGAGTTTCGTTGGTGTATGTTATTTGCTGATGATATTGTGTTGATTGACGAGACTAGAGATGGAGCAAATGAGAAGCTAGAGCTCTGGAGACATTCATTGGTGACTAAAGGATTTCGTATAAGTAGGGATAAGACGGAATATATGGAGTGTACCTTTGATGGAAGCAATGGTGAAGGAATCGATGTATAGATTGGTGACGATAACATTCGGAAGAGAGATTCTTTAGATGTCTCGGATCTATTTTGCAACATGATGGGGAAATTGATGGAGATGTTACTAATAGAATAAATGCAGGCTGGATAAAGTGGAGAAGAGCCTCTGTTGTTCTACGTGATAAGAAAAATCCTTTAAAAACAAAAGGAGGTTTTACAAAGCAGTCGTGAGACCTGCCATGCTCTATGGATCTGAGTGTTGCCCTGTAAACCACAGACATGTGCAGAGAATGGCAGTAGCAGAAATGAAAATACTAAGGTGGATGTGTGGACACACACGTAAAGATCGGATTCAGAATGATGCAATCAGAAAGAAAGTTGGTGTAGCTCCGATTGAGGATAAGATGCGAGAAAACCGCTTAAGATGATTTGGTCATTTGCAAAGAAGACCAACTGATGCACCGGTTAGGAGATGCGAGTGTTGGGATGTTGAACCGGTTAAGAGAGGGTGAGGACGGTCCAAGAAGTGTTGGAAAGAGACTATACGAAGAGATATTAATTTTTTCGGATATAAGCCCGAAATTGGCCCAATATAGATCTGAATGGAGGCGAAGAATCCATGTAGCCGACCCTGCTTAATTGTGGGAAAAAGCTTTGTTGTTGCTTCATGGTAATGCTCGCATCTCATGAGAATTCAACTTTTCCCGTCGCACGCTGCAATTTACAAGCTTTATTTACTACAAATTACAAGCTTAACCTACCTTGCATTCTAGTTAAAGAACACCGTTGAGGAGAGCACTTATAAACTGAACAGAAGCAGGGCTGTTAACACTGTAATTAGTCCTAAATCAAGGCACCAGGACCAGCCATCCCTTACTCTGAGGGACATGGAGACTGTTTTCTCCTATTGCTCCAAAGGAAGTTGGAGAATCTGAAGAACATGTGGAGTCAGGAGACCTAATGCATGTACCCCATCTGTGGCAGCAGGTTTGGCAGCTGAGAGGAGATTAATGGAGTCCTCCCGTGATAGCACATAAGATGGCCTGTTTGGTTGCTGGGTTGGACTGGGTTGGGTTGGGCTGGGTTGGGATGGGTGAATAGTAATCTGTGAGGAGGAAGTACCCTTGTGAATAGTAACCAGTGTTGGGCCAACCCTGCCCAACCCTGCAACCAAACAGGCCCTTTGCGTTCGGTTCGTGAATAAACAGGAATAAGGATGGGGAATAAGGAGAATAAGGGTCTATTCTTTGTTTAGCTGGAGGTCAGGAATAAGGAGAATAAGGTGAAATAAAATGTAGGTAAGATGTGATAAAAATAGGAATAAGAGTGAAATAAGATGGAATAATGGGGAATAGTCGTATCACTGGGAACCGTATCGGGAGGAGAATTGGCCCCTTATTCCAGGGCCTATTCTCCAACCAAACAGGGCCTAACACTTGCATGGAATGCAACCATGTGCATCTTTTGCAACTATGACGCAACATGAAATGATTTTCCAAATAATAACTTGTCCATCTAAGGATCGAGATTGTCTGCCTGTGGCCATCCCAACTCTTCCTCGAACAGTGCAGACGGGTACCACGAGAAATTACTCAAGGTAACCAACGAAGAAAAACTGAGCCAGATAGCTTCACCTACAAAAGCATACATGTTAAGTTTCAGGATCATGACACTATTTGAGGGCATGTCTAGGTTAGTGATGAATGTCAAAAAGAGCAAGCTTATTTTGCCTAGGCATTCAACTATGGATTTCCGTTTGTGCTTGAAAAGAAGTCTTCTAATCCAGCCGCTTCCGGCTAAATAATTAGGCATCCCTCTCAACCCAGCTAAGGGTAGGGTGGCTGCGGCGCAACTTCTCACTAATCGAGTTAGGGCCTTGCTTTGTGGCTGGAAAGCAAGGTCCTTAACTCTAGTTGATCGATTACAACTCCTTGCATCGGTTATATCTGGTGTGTACTTACACTGGTTCTCAGGCATGCTGCTTCCGGTTGGGGCTGCTAAGAAAGTGGATGTGTTATGTGCAAATTTCCTCTGGGCTTACGGAACACACGGTGTTAAGTGGGAGACGGTGTGTCTACCAAAGAAGGAAGGGGGACTAGGGTTGTGCTCACTCCTTTCCCTTTGCGAGGTAATGATTGTTACCTGGTGTGGAAAGATTATGAACCCCGATTACTCACTATGGGTGTTTTATATGAAGAACAGATATTGTAGGGGCCGAGACTTGCTTCTTTGCGATAAAATGGCGGGGGACTCTCTTGTGTGGAGATCTATCCTGGATACTAGCAAAAGGTTGGTTTATTCATCAAATAGTACTGGTGGGGGGCTGGATTTGAGGACCTTGCACAGGCATATCACTTTCAAGGATGCTTTTGATTTGGTTAGGCACAAGGCTGACAGTGTGTTCTGGGCCCCTCTCCTTTGAAATACTAACTTGGTGCCGAAACATGCTTGTGTGCTTTACCGGACACTGCTGCATCGTCACCCCACTCTTGATCGTCTCTATAGACATAGGTTGCATGCTTGTGGTGATTGCTACTTATGTGGATTGCAGTGTGAAACTTATAATCCTATTTTTTACAGTTGCTCGTACTCCTCGACGATTTGGGTTGGGGTCGTCTCGTCTCTGGAACTGCATCCGATTTTGGCTTCCAATCTTCTCTCGATGTTGGACTGATGTTCAAAGATCTGTTGCAGCAAAATGAGGCTCAAAATCGGGGCTGCAGTAGCCGCAACTACCTGGGCTATCTGGGCTGAGCGAAATTCTAGATGGACAATATTAGAAGAATACACAGCACCGTCGTGGCTGCATTATACTGACTGCTGTCTACAGGTTTTTTTGTTTTGGGTTAAAGATGGCAAGGTCGTATCGCAACCCAATTTACCTGCTGGTTGTATCTTGTTGTCCGTAAGCTCTACTTGAATTGTTATACCTACGGGTTTTTTTGAATTAAATACAGTAACTTATACCGAACGAAAAAAGTTTCAGGATCATTGGTGAGAAGACAGCCAATCGAATGTCGGCCTCTCAGATTTGAAGTTATTCTTCCATTTCATTGTCATGGTTGTATGGTTCTTTTCTCTTATCATGTACAATTCCTCTAGGATAGCTTTGTATATTATCTGTAAATACTGATTAGGAAACCAGGTTCGCATGCAGTAAAGTACGATAATTTTATCGTGTGCCGGGTACTTTCTAGAAAGCTTCTGCCATGGATTGAAATTCTACAGATCATGCAGCTTTCATAGACAGGAAAAAGTCTGAATACTTATGCCTACCAAAATCTTATTGAAAAAATCATTTTACTTGGTCCTAATTCTGATGCTTTAGGTATGCATTTCTCTGGAATATTGATCTTGATGTTTTCTTGTTGTATTTGCCATGTATTTTGGATATAAGGATTTGTCAGGTATATCAGAGTCATCCATCTTTGCTAGGTAACCATGTTCAATACCTCCTCCGTCTCCCCCCCCCCCCCCAGGAAACTTCTGTCCTTCAGTCCGAACCCATTTTTTCCGACTGTCATCCTATGTATGCATTGCAGAGGAGAGCCAGGTCCTCTACATTGGCGTACACACCGGTGTCAAACTCATGCTATGCTAACAGTTTTTACCGTGACCCAGGGCTAGAATGATCTGCACCTATCCACAAAAATGGAGGGGAAATAATCAGTATTTTTGCTAGAAAATATCCTAGCAATTTATAAACATGCTTTCATTCAATCATCCTCAAGGATGCTACCTCCCATCAATTTACGCCAAATGATATAGATTCCAACACAATTTTAAATGGAAAACAGCATGATGATAACTATATTTTATGATGGCAGTTTGCAACATTCTCGGAAATTAAATGCAAAAATTTACAAAGGTGAAATATGGAATGAAAATTGAACCCATGCCCATATAAATATTCACCGGTGTTACCAGCTCCTCAAGGAGTAGAATAGAAGAAATTGAGCTGCAGGTGCCGTGTTGCGACTCTAATATAAATCGACACGAGCACCAAAAGGGAGACCAAATTGTGACAGAGACATGGGAGTTGGGGTTGCTGTGCAAGTGAGCGCGACAATAAAATAGTAACAATTAACGGCCTAATGACGAATCCGTCCTGCTGACAAAGAGAAGACGAGAATCTAGAACCACAATTAACTGAAAACAGCACGGTCTGGGGATCAAGCCTTTGGAGATGTAAAGGGGCACCCTAGTGGCAGAGCTTCCAGTGCAAGTAACTCAACAGAACTTCCAGTGGTGGTTGCAGTTTACACATGTGACGAATGTCGTCATAGGTTCATCCGCACTCCGTGTTTGCATTTGGTGGTAAGTGCACTTGCGCTGGCCACAACGTCCACATTTGAATTGGTCAGTTGTGGCCTTTGGTGCACCCTCGCGCTGACACTCTAACATGGCCTTTTCCTTTATCTCCAAGTTCTTGCGTTTGCGCTCATCGCTTGCCATCTCTTCAGCTGTCATGGTGATGAGGACTTCAGGCAGGATGTCGCCCAGGAGAAGTCTTCTTCGTAGGTCTGGATTATTCTGATCCTTGAGGTTAAATAGTATTGATCTGTACTTTTGCTTATGAGCACCGCTTGAACGTCCTAATTTCTCAAACATAACAGATTCCAAGGTTACCGCCACTCTTATTGCATCGCATGCCTCAACTTCATCTCGCATATCCTCACCAATCTCCCCATAAACTTTCAGAAGAGCTTCAGCAAAAAGTTCCCTTGTTTTGTCTCTCACTGCATCATTGCATTTAACCATGGAGGATAATTTTGGTGGCTTGAGAGGAGCACTAACAGGCTTCTTCTCTTGCCTTGTGATCTTTTCAACTTTAACATTTTCCACCTTGGACACACTCTCTACCTTCAGAGTGCCACCTTCATCTCTTCTAACATTTTCCACCTTAGATACACTCTCCACCTTCAGAGTGTCACCTTGATCTCTTCTCTGAACCTCATAAGACTCAGCCTTTGAGATTGTCTCCATTGCCATTTTCACTGATTTTTGCATTGTCTCAACCTTTGCATGTTGGAGTCTGCTATCAACCCTTGAAGAGTTTTTGCTGGGAACATCATTTTTCTTATTAGTAGTTTCCTCAATAACCTTTTTCTTCCAAAGCTCACATAAGTCAGA
This sequence comes from Ottelia alismoides, assembly GCA_037367405.1. Lineage (NCBI taxonomy): Eukaryota > Viridiplantae > Streptophyta > Magnoliopsida > Alismatales > Hydrocharitaceae > Ottelia > Ottelia alismoides. Next base: position 457,699 of record JAZKJV010001341.1, on the reverse strand, counting down.
GGCCACTCTCTGTATTTTCTTCACAGGATGTTTTGTGAGATGAGATCTGAGCTGTTTGCCAACCTAAAATAATAAGCAACCATGAGAAACAGTCTCATTGGAAATGACCACAAAAACTATAATTTCTAACAGAAAATAATCATGAAATTTGGTCAACTCAAGAAATTGTGTACCAATACAGATCAGAGGAAAAAGCAACGGCTGGATTAGAAAGGATTCAAAACAAGTTAATAAAAAAACTTGAGTTCTTGTTTTTTGTGCACGCTAGCTTTTGCTAAATTTATCGAGCCAGAATGAAATAATAGCAACAGATAGACTCTATAATATAAATGGCGGTACTACATTCGCAACGTATAACCTTTTTCTTTAGGAATTTTGAATATAATCATTGCTACATCCACATACCCTCAATACACAGAAAATAAATCACTGGTATGTATTCACGGCACCTAACTGTCCTCTCAGTGTGAAGCCAAGGCCCCAAAAAATTACCTTATATAACAAAAGCATGGTTCTAATCATAGCTTGCAACATCAATTTACCTTTAAAAATAGATATATGAAAAGGTCAGTTCAAGGACTCTAATTAGAAAATATCTCCAAAACTTTAACCGTGTGAGAAGAAAAGATCATTTTAAGCTTACTAGTTCATAGATATCAAAACCACATTGTTGTTGCACGTGACATTTGAAGTTCATCGCAAGGAGCACCTTAAAGTATCAAGAGCACCCATTACATCCCTCCTCTTCAAAGCCTGGGCATTTCACATTGGTGCAGAAATATGAACTTCAATACTAAATGAAAAATGTCCCCATCAGCCAGTACTAAATGAAAAGCATGGGAATATTATTAATATTCCCATGCTTCAGAAAAATGTTAATAATACTAATAAGTGCATTGCTAGTTTAACTTAGGTCGTAAATTTGTGAGCTGTCAACAAGTTTTGGTTTGTGATATATAACCATCCTATCTAACTCCGTCAAATATATTAGAATAGCAACAACCAGGCTTCAAATAATGATAAAATCCAAGTTTGAACCTTAATGTCCCCACAATTGAACCATCTACAGGAAGGCAAGATCCCTACTAGAAGGAGGGCAACCACTTATACTGTTGCCCGAGATATTCTGCAACAACATGAAATATCACACTGGAAAGAGAACCATCACTTATACTGTTGCCCAAAAAATTCTGGAACAACATAACATATCAGGGGGTCATGGCTTTACCAAAGAAAACTTAAAAAATCATATTTTCCCTTTTTTTCTCAAACTACTTGACCACCACCGATATATATTGTTAGAAATCAACTGCAGTGTCCCACAATAATAATACTTCCAAAAGCTTCAAAGGCTTGCAAGTTGCAAATCCCAAAAAAAAATTCGCAATCCACGCCTTAATGAACAAATGCTAATGTTACATATTGTGCCCCACAAAATAGAGAGCGGTCACCAATTTTAACGATCCTTAGATCCGATTCCCCATCATTCATCCACAAAGATCTTCCTAACTGAACCCTCTCGAAGCCCCGAGCCCGATCGATCTCTCTCGAGATCGCGCAAAGTATCGAAGAAAATTCCAAAAGTGCTGCGATTTCGATAAACCGAAGCTGAAAAGAAGGTATCTTTTGGGACGGGATCGTTCACCTGCGTGTCAACGAGGACCTTGACGGTGACAGGCATCTCCCGCAGCCGCGCAAGGGCGTCGATGCAGCGCTCCACGTCGGCGGGGCTTCCGTCATCCGCTGCGGCGTCGGCGGCCCTCCTGGCGGCGGCGAAGACCTCGAGCAGCTCCTTCTCCATCGAACCCCGATAGATCGGAAAGGAAAAACTGGATCTATGTGGGGAAGCAGAAAGAGATCCCAAACCCTAGTTGAGGAGTTCATATAGTCGGACCTTGGCGAGGAGGCACGTGCGGGACGCGTGACTGGGTTCGGTTGGGATCAGGACTCCAGTGTAGGGTCGGATCTTAACCGCCCTATAGTTTATTTATTTTGTGGATTATCATTCTTTTAAAGGAAAGGGAAAAAATGAAAAAAGATATTTTACATTATACTAACTCACATAAATAGGACATATAAGATAGTAGATGAAAGAAAAACAAAGAACAAAAAAATGAGATATGCTCACCCAAAGGTAAACAAAACACATCTTTACAAACAACGCAAGCTCCGAAAGAGAATAACCGCTAAAAAGAAGTCAGGAAAACAAAAGAGAAGCCATCAACCTCTATTTGTATGTATCCATGATTTTGGAGAAACACTTCTTGTTTTGGGAGATATCTTCATGGTCACGATCAACGGAGGAGAAGATAGGAGTATCTTTAGACGGTAAAGCTTGAAATTTCGAGTTACTTTTGGTGAAGCTTGTTGTGGGAGGAGATCGACATCACAAAATGGGCGCACTACACTGTAGGAGGGCGATCTTGTCCACATAATCGATAGAAGCTCCTACCACTTAAGAATAGTGTTAGTTGCTTTCATGGTCGAGTTAATGATTTAAAAAATGATTGCAATGGTGGATCATTGGAAGAGGAGGTAGTTGATGGAGGTAGAAGTAGAGGGGGTGGGAGGGGAGGAGCATAAGGTCCCAATGATTGTTGGGTGCACTCCATTGAAGCCTTCAACAAATAATTAGTTGACCTACAATAAGTATAAATTAATAAATATATCAATCATGGTAAGAAAATGTACAAAATAGTTCTAGATAAAATTAGGTATGCATAAACCATAAAAGATTAATAATTAAAGTAAGTATAAAGAATACTTTATATGTTTTATCTATCACTTTGACCATTTTAGTCGACAGGTTATATTGAGCCAGGGATGAGTATCGGGTTGGGTCGGCCCAACCAAAGCCCGAAACCATTTTGGGTCGAGCGCAGATCGATAATTTGAGCCCTTTTATTAAATGGACCGGGCTCGGGCTTGGTTAGGCCCAGCCCATCTAGCTCGAAAGGACGTCTTGTTTAAAGTCCACGTTCTCATAATGGTGTGGGTCCCAAAGCCCGGCCCACAAGCCTGATGGAAGGTCCAACATCCCCCCCCCCCCCCCACATTCTTTGAACAAGAGTCCCTCCTCAAATCCCTCTTCTTGCCCTAGCATAGTGGCTAGCCCTAGACGCCAACCCCGTCTGCCTCACCACCCACACCTGACCGCCTCCATCGCATGGAGCATCAACAACCTCCACTCCCCGACACATATGGTGTGACAAATTCATGGAAAACACAAAGATTATCCACCTATAGAGAGTTTAAAAAATTATAAAACCACAATTCATAGCGAATTATATAATCAAGCCCATGCCCAACTGACATTCCACATTTCATGGGATGGCCCGGCCCATAATAATTAGGATGGGCTTGGGTTTGGGCCATCAAAAACCAAAAATAGCGGGCCTAGGCCCAGCCCAAAGTCTGACAAAATAAGTGTGCTTGGTTCTACCAAGGCCCAGCCCATGTTCATCCCTATATTGAGCTACTTTGGACAAAAACAATTGAATTTTGGACGAAAAAATGTGAATCCCTAATATACGATAGGAATCGACATTGTGTCTTTATTCATACTATGAAAATCTTTGTACTTTCTTATTCGTGGATACTATGTACAAAGGAATTGATAGACTAACTAAATACAAGAGCATTGATATAAGATAGTTAGAAACATGAAGAAAGTGCTACTTGGTTTACCTACACTAGAACAAACACTAGTTTTCTTCTTTCTATTGCGGCTACTTTAGAAATCTTATCAACTTGCTTGACCTTCTATTTTCTTTATGAGCTATTATGAGTAATCACCAAACCTAACTAGTATTAATGATGAAGTGGACAGCTTTTTGAATGATTATTGCCTAAGGTTACTAGCATGAAAATAGAGAGCTATCATCTCTTGAATCAGTCCTAATACAATATTCCACGTGTAGGGAGATTCCCTTTCATCTTATCTTTTTTGCAGAAGCAATAGAAAGGAAGTCGGTGAATATTCTCATTACTCATGTCAAGGGTTGGTAATGAGAATATTCCTTTCTACGCGCTCATCCACCTCTAATATGGAAGATGCAAAGCGGGGAAGCTCTGTTATTTTAATGGAGCTCACAAAGCGAGGAAGATATGAAAGCTTGAATGGAATTGTGTTGTGTCATACCACGCTTATTCACCTCTAATGTATAATGGAGCGATGTGATCCAATGTATTCCTAAATGTTTACTTCATAGTGGGTTACTCTTAGAAGTATGAATGCAGAGCTATAACTATACTTAAATAACATGTTATATCCTGATAAGGATGCATTTATTGTGAGTATCCATATAGTGTATAAATTCTATAAGATGGTATAGTTTGGAATTCATTAAAGCCTTGTTAAGATGAGGAGTAATTGATATTTATGAATAAAAATAAAACGAGATTTATTTTTCATTTTTATTTAATCGATTTAAAAAATACGAAAAGAATAAGTATTAAATATAAATATAACAGATAATGCAACCATTTTTGTATGCACTTCATCCTGAGATTTGATTGTTTCGAGATAAAGTCCTCTTATTCTTGGGTAAAGAATTCTTATTCCTCATTCAGAAAATGCTCTTAATACAGGAGAAACTTCCAATAAGGTGAGACCAACCTGAATGCATGAAAAGCCACAAAAAATTATGTATTTTTCCTATTTATTTTACAATTTATAACTTCGTAAATTTAATAATAAATGTTAACAATGTATGTATATCAAGAATGATTTATGATAATACTATTATATTAGACAAAAAATTTAGTTACAATATGAATATTGTATTTTTACAAAATAATATGATTATCATTATTTTACAATCTGCAATTTATATTTTAAAAAACTGGTACACAATTTATAAATTTGATGGTGACTTTTTAAATTTCAGGAAAGACCCACCTCATTGGAAGGGTCCCTATATAGGTGTGTTCAAACTTACCTCAAACTATCCGTACTCTTTCATATCGGAACGATTTCATCTTTATAGCGTATAAAAATGAAGAGTGTAGGTGGGTGAAAAGCACGTAAGATTTCGTTTATGTTTTTGGAACAATAGTAATTTATGCTTCTCATTTTTCAAAAAATAAAAGGTATTTAAGCAACAAGGTGACACCAATTTAAAATTTACAAGACATGTACACTGAATCTAACTTATTCATTCCATCATCAAACTAAGATAAGATGGTGACATTTACATTTTCTAAATACGTTATGCTTGTAATAGTGCAAATATAATATTCTTTAAACTACACAACATAATTAAAAGTTTTTTTTATAATTTAGAAGTTATAAAATTACTAGATTAAGATAAACATGCAATCCTTGCGACGACTTTTTAATAAAAGTTGTGTAAGCTAAAATCAATCAATATTGTAATAGTAATAGGTCTTTTTTGGATATGTGGCATCAGCTTCTCCATTGTATGGAAGTCCCACTTTGCTCCCAAACTATATCTAGTGATGAATTTGTTATTTGTCTACATTAGATTTAAACTATGATCGTAAATATATATATAGAAACCACATAAAATGATAGATGAATGATCCTATGAGAGCAAAAAATTGTGAGAGCATGAGAGGAATAATTCTGTATCACATAATTCTGTTTTCTCTCTCATAGTCTTCTCTCTCCTGGGTGAATCATGTGGTCTAGAATCATCCCTCTCATGCTCTCACAACTTTTTGTTCTTATAGGATCACTCCTCTAAAATGATAACCCTTTACATAACATTTATCATATAAAAACCACTTCGATGATCGCCATATGATTCACTCCAAATTAAGAGATCAAGCTTCGAACACGGTTGATCGCAACCTCCCAGATCGCAGCACGTGGCAAGTGGTAAAATTATGCAGATAACCCTCCTCTTACACTAACTAGGATGTATCTCGCGCTTCGCAGCGGAATAAAAATTTGAGTTGATATGATTTTAAAATACCAAGTTTTACTATTTACTTTTAAATATTAAAAAATGATAAAAAAATACATGTTATAATAAGATTTAGTTTATATTTTTCAGGAAAATAAATGCTACGTATTTATGCTATGAGCGGAATAAGTTCATATAAGATAATTACATATAACAACACCATTGAAGTATAAATGAATGTTGAATTGCTACAATTATACTGCAAGAAAATCTTATTAAAATAACATAATTATACAGCTACACGTAGTCGGTTTAATATTGACTTAAATTTTGAAACTTGTTTTCTTGTAACAAATATGTGAATAAATTTATAAGAAAGTGTAAGTTGAACAATAGAAGTAAAAATAAATATATCTATAGAAATTATATGTATTTTTTCCTTTCAATTGATGTATACAAAAATTTAATTGATTTAATCAGAAGAAAATGTAAAACATCATAAATAAAAAAGATAAGAAAAAGATTATAAAAATAAGTAAAGGAACTCCTCTTGAGGTTCACATATTCATGTGAATTATATATATGAAACTATTACGTTGTAAAACATGTGTGTGTAGAGAGGGAGAGAGAAAATGGATCCTACTTTATGAAGTAAGTAACCTTACCTACTTCACACTCATTTTTTGTCACTTTTTTTATTTTTTGGAAAATACAACCATTGATTTTCATCACTATATCCCTCTAATATGTCATTCTAATTTCGTCGGAAAGAGAGATCCCTACACCCTCCCATCTAGAACATGTAATTTTAACGGTCTCAAAATTGTTGTAATCGACCTATTCTGGATGGAGGACATAGTAGTCTCTGTTTCTGACGAATAATATGTTTGAGGGATATAATTATGAAATATCATGGTGGTATTTTCCAAAAAAATAAAAAAAAGTGACAAAAATGGGCATGAAGTAGGTAGAAGTAGGATCCCTTTCCTCATATATTTATATATATAAAGGAATAAATTAGGCCAATATATATAACAAAAACGTGAGGTGAAAGCCTTAGGGAAAGCACATTGAAGTTGACTTTCAGAGAACTATCATGTGTTTCCAAGATAGGCAAACGATTACAAACTTGACATCTGTTTAATAGTTTCATATATTTGTGAATATATACGAAACTATTAGGTTATAACACATAGGTATAAGTGTTAATAGCAAGAAATATAAAGGGTGCACAAAAAAATGCAGGGTTGGCCGTATAATTTCCAATAATACCTTGTGTGGTTCATATGAGCTACATGTAGAGAAACTGCTTGCAAACAAAGATATTGGAGGGGTGTCCTATGCAAATATTCACGTGAGGATCAATTGTCTCACATATCTGTGATTGCACAGCTCGGGGGTAATATTGTAAACTTCCCAAAATAGAAATTAGATTTTTAACCCCAGCCACTGCACATGCTCAAGGGTAATATTGTAAAATTCCCAAAATAGCAATGGAAGGAGAAGAAAAATTGGGTTTTTAGCCCATCCACGTGGCAGTGGCTGGGCAAAAAACCCAGCTTTATATAGTTATATAGATATTTGTGAATATATACGAAACTATTAGGTTATAATACATAGGTATAAGTGTTAATAGCAAGAAATATAAAGGGTGCACAAAAAAATGCAAGGCTGACCGTATAATTTCCAATAATACCTTGTGTGGTTCATATGAGCTACATGTAGAGAAAGTGCTTGTAAACAAAGATATTGGAGGGGTGTCTATGCAAATATTCTACGTGGATCACATGGTAATCCACGTAAGGATCAATTGTCTCACATATCTGTGATTGCACAGCTCGGGGTAATATTGTAAACTTCCCAAAATGGAAATTAGATTTTTAACCCCAGCCACTGCACATGCTCAAGGGTCATATTGTAAAATTCCCAAAATAGCAATGGAAGGAGAAGAAAAGCTGGGTTTTAGCCCATCCACATGGCGGCTGGGCAAAAAAACCCAGCTTTATATAGTTACTAGTGTATGATCCCGGCTTCGCGGTGGTTGGAGCGAATACAATCATTTGTAATATCTTTAAAATGATAGAAATTAAGCAAGTTTTCAAACCAAATAATGGGGACTTTCTGAAATATGGATCTTAAATATTTTTTACATTGTATCAAAGCATCGTATGGTCGAATCGACGTTGTATAGCGATCCAATGATGTTAGCTACATTGAGGTGGTAGAGTATAAGGAAAACATAAGAGAATAATACAAATATATGTTTTGAAAAATATGGATACTTTAAAAATTATGGATAAATTATATTGATCAGATGTTACATTAGAATAATAAAATAACTTATTTTGAAAAGGAAATTGATAAATTATGCTAATGAAAGGATTAAATTGTTATCAACGTACATAGGTGAAATTAACAACTATATAGGAGCTTGAAAGTATATAGGATGGTAATATAAACCAACATAACACTCAATGGGATACGAAATCCAATGTCAAGAGAGAATAGTGGAAGAATGTTGTCTGTAAAAACAATCAATAGGGTTACATAATAAACCTTAATTCTAACATGAAATTCAAATTTGTAGAAATGATAAAAATATTATATACATAGTGAAATATGAATAAATGTATTTGAAGTAAAATCTAATGAAGAAATACCTACATAATCTTTCCAAATAAAATTTTCAAAAATATGACAAAATAAATATATGCTATATATAGATTTTGATGCGTGCATGAAATCTATCTATATACTTGTACACACAAATCTTTGATAATAAAAATTAATTTCTCACAATGTATTTATTGTAAGAATTTAATATATATATATATATATTGATTTTAAATACCTTTAAGGCCAAGTTTAGTTCTGTTTTATCAATATGAATGGGTTAATTTTCATCAAACATTTTGAAGGCATTAACATTAAGTTATTGAATTTAAAATACATAAGTACTATTAGATAGTACTAAGACTTGTAAATTTGATTTTTTAAAAAAAAATATATAATTTTACATTACCAATAAAGAGAAATGATAAAATAGATTTTCTTTTATATTATCATTAATACTTATATTCACAGCTCACGTTTCAAACGTAAAACTAAGAAAACATTATCGTAGTCAAAAAGCTATTATATATAACTTCTACTATAAATAGAATATTAATATAATTAAGTCAAAAATTACATTTTTATAGATATTAAAGAAAAATATGTAATATATAATATTATATAGTCTATAGAATACTAAATTAGAGATTTATTAAAAATATAAATGTATTATATAGTATAATGAATCGATATTTGAAAGTTTTTTTAGATGCACATATGATGGAGTTTATTTATATAAATATGTGAAAATCCGTCTCAATAGGATAGTGCAATATTAAATATTTTTTATTCATTTATAAATGAATCCGTACAAAAGATAAGTACGCAGTATAGAACTTTTCAAGCTCATATATAGAAAAATTCATCATAAGAAGAATGCGTGCATTATTTAATATTTAATAGCATAATTTTGTAAAAATTACCAGCAAAAATATGACAAAAAATATTTCTAATGATCACTAAAATGCCATTTCTATTTAAAATTGACATAAGACAATATTAAATTTAAAAAATAGCAAGAAGATTCTTGACCCGTGGCCAGGAATATTCTTAAGTCAACTTAATCGCCTACATTCTCATTCCTAACAAAGAATGACATGATTTATATACACACACATATACCAATGAAACCACTCAAATTCTTAAACCAACTTAAAAAATTGAATAGATCACATAGAACATCCTAAAATTGAGTTATATATGAAAAGGATCTTGATGAAGAACTGTAATATTTGGTGACCTAATTTTTGTCAATTTGTAACTTAATTGATGGTGTAACTTTCCATTAAATGAGAATATAGTTGTCTTATAGATATGATCTACCTAATATATGTTTTAAAAAACTAATGGTTATTGGATATGTAGAGTTATTCTAATGACTAATATCACAAAAATCATTGATTAAATATAATAATAAGTTATGCGCATTTAATAAATACTTTGAGCATATAGATCATCTATAAGGTTACGTTTTCATATTAGAAAAATACCATCGTTAATAACTTTTTTTCATATTAGAACAATACCACCATTAATACAAAGCAACATAAAAACCGGAAGACCCAAAATATTCTTTACTTAAATATATTTTTTATATAGATTTCTAAAATTTTGAGATCTTCCATGTAATTAAAAAAATAATATTTACAAAGTACAACGGGCGGACATTTTGGGTAGAAAAATAGAAAGGATTTTTATCACTTGTGCCCCTCTGAGATATCGCAATTTCAGTTCTGCCCTTATCTTTTTAAGAATATCAGTTGTGCCCTTCACTTCTTTCTCTGTTATCACTTGTGCCCTTCCGTCAGATTGACCGTCAATGAGTTGACTTAACCATGATTTTTTCAAACCTTGTGCAGTTAAGATAGGTATTATTGTCTAGACCTCTTCTTTTCCTCTCTCTTCATAATTTCTCTCTCTTAGTGACACATTCATGCATCCATCGAATCTCTAAATTTTTGCATTTTCACGGATATATCACTCGTTACGGATCATTTTCCCTCTAAATTGTCATTAGTAGGAATTGTATATTTTCCAGTAGAACACCAGTTGCGCCAGATGAAAGCCAAGAGAAGAACAGAAAACCCAACATTTCCATTATCTACATCACATAGAACCCACATATGTACAGATCATCGCACCACATCCACAACCTGTGATTTTGCTCCCTCCCCTCTCCTCTGGATCTTCTCACCCGTCGTTCCATCTGTAAAAACCCATACACGATTAGAGCCCTGTTTACATATGTAATGTTCAGATGTAAGGGTTGATGTGGGAGGAGAAATCCATGGTGGAGGCGCCTTCGAAGCCCATCCACCCCTCCCGCAGATCCCAAATGGAGTCGCACATCCCCTCGTCTCTCCTTCGTCTTACTCCTCTCGACAGTAATGGGTGGTGCTGATCACGGCTGCCTCCTCCGTTTCCCTGAGGCTGCTCATCACCACGTCGTACGCCTCGTTGATCCTGTGGAACTGCACCACGCAGTTGCCCCCCTTGCACACACCGGATGATACTGCACAACACAACACAGAGATCAGACACGAGGACAGATTGAGAAAAGGTGAAATCAAGGTACCCACCTGCAAGGCGAGCTGCCTGAAGGCCTTCTTGACCTCCTTCTCCGAGGCTCCGGGCTCTATCCTTAGGGTCCTGTACTGCTCCCTCAACTTCGACGTCACCATCGGGGGAGACCACCGAGGCGCTGACGTCGTTGTGCTTTATCTCAAAGTTTTCAATTCTCGCGATGCGATAATTTTAGGACGAGGCGCGGGGAGCTCGGGGTGGAGCTGGGAGGAGGAGTTGCGGGCTGGGGAGGAGGTGCGGGAGTTCGGGGCGGAGTGGGAGGAAGGTGTGGGCTGGGGAGGAGGTGCGGAGAGCTCGGGACGGAGCTGGGAGGATGTGCGGGGAGCTCGGGGCGGAGCTGGGCAGGCTGGGGCGGAGGAAGAGGGCAGGAGGGGGTGGGGGAGGATTTCCGGGCGGAGAGGGACGAGGAGGAGGTTGGAGGAGGAAGAGGATGGGAGAAGAGGAAGAAGAAGAGGATGAGGAAGAGGGTGTAAAATGACCATTGAACTCTTTTATTAAAATTAATTCCGCTTATATCCTTAAGTTAACGTCTGTTTGCCCTGTGGATGGACGGTCACTAACCCGAGGAGCACAAGTGATAGATTAATAAGAAGTGAGGGGCACAACTAATATTACCAAAAAGATAGGGGCATAACTGAAATTGCAATATCTCGGAGGGGCACAAGTGATAAAAACCCAAATAGAAAAATTGTCTTTGATTTGGAAATAAATAAGAATAAAGAGAATAAGGGATTATTCTCTGCTTGGATGGAAAGATATGAATAAGGAGAATAAGATGGAATAAGGGTGAATAATGTGAAATAAAGATCGGAATAAGGTGGGATAATCGGATGTGTATGGGAATACCCGTACTATTGGAAACCACATCGGACGGGGAATTGAACCTTTATTCCAGTGCGTATTCTCCAAACGAACATGGATATCTGACTATATTCCATATTTACAGGACATATTTCGAAAATCTTATCGACAATTTTATTGAAATGAAATTTAAATTGCTATATCACAATATACTATAATAATATAATAATAAATTTACAATAAATATATATATATGTATACCTCGTCAAAAAATCTCATATATTTTTCTGCAAAATATTATCAATTTTTAAGAACATATTAGCAAAATACTAAGCAATACTCAACGTAGAACAAAAGGTAAAAGAAAAAAGAAAAAGAGAGGTACGTGCAAAACCAAAAAAGAATAAAGAAAAAGGTTCCCGGAGGAGAGAGGGAAAGATATTCCACAGACGTATGTCATAGCATTGATACGAAGGTGAGAGAATGGTGCGGGAGGGCTACAAAAGAGGAACCGCATGAAATTATAGGGGAGTTACACGTGGCTGGGCAAAAAATCCAGCTTTATATAGTTACTAGGGAGCATACCTGCGCTTCGCAGCGGGATTGGCCAGCAATAGAGAAATTTAGTAAATTCTACAAAGTTTAATGGTAAATAAATTTAATAATATAATTAGTAAGAATGCATGTTATAGATGTTAACTTTTAAAATAGAATATTAATGAACTCATATGTATAGTTTGAGTAAAATTTTTGGGAAGTAAATAATGGATGCAAGAAACTGTGAATATGCAAGAAGTCAAAGGTAAAGCTAACAATTTACATAGGAATTATCTGAGAGGAAATAATAAAACAACATAAAAATGTAACTAATTATTATTATTATAATAATAAGAAAAGTTCATATAACTGGCATATTTATAAACTACTATGTTGACGTATTTATATATTTGATTAATAATTTTAAATAGATTTCACTAAAAAATTAATGGATTAAATTGTTATTTGAATTATACTTTTATTAAAATTATTACGATAAAAATACACATTCATTTTTTCTTGATATATTTTATATATACCATATTAGTTTTAATTAACTTATTATTTACATAATAATTAATTGATCTATGGATTGTCAAAATATACTTTACTAATCCATAGACATATAAAATGTATAAGAAATAATGTGAAAAGATTTCAAATCCTTTCGATTGATGGGTATAACTAAAATGAAATCTAATATTTATATGTCACCCTAATTAAAAAAAGATAAAAATACGTTGTGTATGTATTACATTTCATAAAAATTACTGTTATATAATTTAAGATTATTTTTAAAAAAAATTATTAATAAAATATTAATATAAATATAATTCTAACATTATCTTATTCATAAGTTAATTTTTATTTTTATTTTTTTTTTGAATTATTTGTTACATAATAACCTAAGCATCAATTTGAAATTATTTTCAAATTATATTTTTATTGATTATTTTCTAATTATATTTTTGTTGATTTATTATAAGATTTATATCTGTAAATTTAAGTTTTTAAAATTATTTTTAATTAGTATTGTATTTCACAATTAAGTTTGTTTTAAATTATTTTATAATTAATATTATATTCATAATTTTTAATATTACACATAAATATAATTTAATTTTTGTACAATAATAAAATATCTAAATGGATTTTTACCGACATTCATTAAAAATTGAATTTGAATAAATTACTAAGTTTGGAAAAAAATTGTAACTTTGAAATAATGGACAGAGAAAGAGGGGAGAGTGGGTAAAAAAGAGAAATAGAAAGTGACGTATTTAATTTAGTACAATAATAAATATCTACATGGGATTTTACCTACATCGATTACAAATATTGAATTTGAATAAATTAATAAGTTTGGAAAAAAATGTAACTTTTAAATAATGGAGAGAGAAAGAGGAGAGAGTTGGTAAAAAATAGAGATAAAAAGTGACATATATTTTCTTGATATGATAATATTTATTTCTATAATTTTTATTTTTACTAAAAAATAAGGTTTTTATTTTGCTATGTTTATATAACATATTTAAAAATAAAACTCAATACATGCGTGCCAATATTTTAAAAAACTTATAAGAACAAAATCATATAATTTGTATATTTAAAAATTATTATGTTAAAGTATTTATTTGATTAAGAATTTTAAACGGAGTTTACTAAAAACAATGGATTAAATTGTTGTTTGAATTTATACTTTTATTGAAATCATTATAATAAAAATATTCATTCATTATTCCAACTAAAAAATTATTACATACGAATGATACGAAGAATTGTTTTAAAAAACTACAATTTATTTTTTCCAAAGTAGTAAGTTTAAAAGAAAAATATCAGTTTTTTTTAAAAAATCTAATATATATTTTAAATTTCATGAAATCTATTAATAATATATGTTTTGATTTTTTCAATTAATACTAATATATTTCTAAATTTAGAAAAAGGAAATAATAAAAGGCATAAAATGTGAATAGAGAAAGAAAAGGAGGGAAGGAGAAAATATTGAGAGAGAGAGAGAGAGTAAGTGGAAATGGAGAGAATATGGAGAGCGAGAGAGAGAGAGAGGGAGAGAAATGAGTGGAGAGAGGAGGGGAGGGAGATATATCGTTTGAGAGAGGAGGGAGGGAGATATATCGTTTGAGAGAGGGAGAGAGGAGAGAAATGGGGGAGAAAGAAAGAGATAAGGGGGAGAGAGAGAGCAAGAAGGAGAGAGAAGAGGGAAAGGAAGAGAGTGATGATCGTGGAGTTAATAGAGAGAGAGAGAGAGAGAAAAGAGAGAGATCGGTGGGAGAGTGTGAATGGGAGTGAGTGGGGAGTGGAAAAAACAGATACATGAAAAATAAATTATTTATAGTAGAGAGTTGTGAATAGGAAATGGAACATAATTTTAAAATGAAAACGTGCCCCTTATATTACTTTTATTTTTCGATGGTTTGATGTATATCAAACATAATTTTAATGTGTTTGTTACAATATGCATGCGTACAATATATTACTATTTTATTAGTATGATAATATTTATTTCTACAAAAAAAATTTACATCAATAAAATTTATATTAATGTTGATCTATATTTATTGTATACATATATTTAAATATAAAAAAGAAGAAAAAACCAGATAAATTGTATGCTTATAAGATATTCTCTCCCCATATTCACCTCTTTGTAAGTAGATTTTAAAATTTCTATTTTAATTTTGAATTGATATTTGAATTCATAATTTTATTAACATCTTTATGATAAAAATATTCATTGATTATATTTTTATGTTTTATATTCCACATTAGTTCTTTTTAAGTTCCTATTTGTACTGTAATCATTCAATCTATGATGACGGATTATCAAATATACCTTAGAAATCTATAAATATTTAAAATAGATGAAAAATAATTTCAAAAAGATATCAGATTTCATGTATTATACAATACGTAAGTACCAATTCAATAATATTTTCAAAATTTATACTACATATGTTTATTATAAGATTTCAATATATAAAATTAAGTTTATTTTGAATTTGTTATTATTACAATAGATATGTTATAAATATTTAAAAAAAGAATATTTTATATCCCAAAGATAGACCAGGGTGGAGAGATAGAAGGCAGGAATGAATTATAGTAGACAGATTTTAAGAGAGTCGGAGATAGTATCACAAACTATGGGCTTTTTATTATTATAAATAAAGAGGGAGAGAGAAAGAGATTAGTTGTGAGAGGAGAGAGAGTTTGGGAGATCTTAGAGCATGGGGAGATGGAGAGAGAAATGCTTCATACGTGTCCACTTGTCTATATGAGAGAAAATGCTAGGTGAGAGAGATGGGGGAGAGAGTGGGGATACAGGAGAGAGGGAGAGAGAGAGAAAGAGAGATCACGAGTAGAGAGGCTATTTTGGGAGGGAGAACCTTACAGAAAATAAAGGGAGAGAGATCGTTATAGAAGAGAGAGATAGAGAAAGAGGTGGGGAAAGAGACAACGTGTGTACGCGCTGAGTGGAAAGAGAATGGGCGGGGAGAGATCTAAGAATGATCCATGTGTCCAAACGTCAGTAAAAGTTGGGTGAATCCCAGCTTTAGTATAGTAATAGATATAGATTTGTCGTAATTTTCCTTTTGCGCTTTAATCCGATGTTATTGCAATATGAACCTCAACTTAAGGAACCATTTTGAACCCCAGTTTGATCTCACTTTCATTTTGTATAAATAGTATGTTGTAGTGCGACATTTGCTTTATCGAGCGCGTATTTTTATTGAACTTTTCAGGCATGTAAATTTTGCTATATTTTGCCAATTTAAGCCGTTTAATTTATAGTTAATTACACGCTTGCCTAAAAAATCACAAGAAATCTCATTTTATGTGTCCTTAGAATGCAATACAAATAACCAAAAATTAACAAAGATATTGTCATCCTTAAATAATTGTTTCTTGTAGTAATTACTTGACAAAATACTTTTTTTATCTGTTTGCGAAATTAATAATATGCTTATTTTTCATGACATGTAGTATTTGAGATAAATTGGAGTTGAAATTTTATCATTTGAGTTCAACCTTGTACTTCCCAAATAAAAAAAGGAATATAAAAAGGGTTTGATCGAGCTGCCCTCTTGGCTGCCCCTACACTATTTTTGTGCATTTTTTTAAAAAAATATCATCATGTATATTCATCTACATATCATTCCAATATGTCACATAAATTTCGTCAGTCATATGCTCTCCATCTAAAACAGATCGTTTACAGCAATGTTTAGAACATTAAAATTACATGTTCTAAATAGATGGCATAGAAGTGTCTGTTTTTGACAAAATTCGAATAGAATATTAGAGGAAAAATGACACGAGACAACCCATTGACTGCTAAACATGGTGGGAATATCAGAACCTTTTTATTGAAGGAATGGACAACTCTAGGTCTCATTCATAACTTAAAGATTGAATATCATGATTTTATAATTTTCTTTGGAAACTTGTGAGGAAAAGTTGAATATATTTATGAAATATATACCCAATCTCAACAGAGTATTTATAAGTATGGCTATAAACAATTGTGAAACCCCATAATTTTAAGACCATGAGAGTTCCCATTATCCAAATAGTGTGCAATTGATCACTTAATTTCGTAAAGTTCATCAAGTCCTTTCCAACAAACCCAATAACATCGAAATCCGAGTTCAATAGCTCAAGACATGACCATTTTACATAGGTCCGAATCCATTTAGCAGTCTCAACAAGATCCAAAATTTACCTTTCCAGTGACTAGAGGGAAGGAACCTTGAACCCTCTCCACAAGCCTCGCCAGAGTTTCGTTATTGGTCGTCATCGCCAGAAAAGTTGATCAGGTCGTCAATCTGAGGACACCGTTGCCGAGATCTTCACAAGGAGCTTCAGAAGGTCATCACCATGCTCGTGCCTTAATCACAAACGATGTGGTAAGAATGTCAATCACATGGGAAATCCCAGAGGAACATACTCAAAGGTAATGGATTAACCTCATCCTTGTTGGTTACGCTCAGGTTTCTCAATCCTATATGTTTAAGTAGTCGCAAAGCCGTAGGCCCGTAGTTATCCTATATGTTTGAACAGCCGCAAAGCCCTAGTTATTCTCGTGGCATGGTTTATATGCTTTCGATGCGATATCACAAATCCAACTTAATGAATATCTATACTACTACTATTAGTGGGTTTTCACCCCTTTCATTGCCACGTGTCCCTTCTTTTTTCCCACCCCGCATCCTCTCCCACTCCCGCCCTTTTCTCTCTCCGTCAAATTGTCCCTACGCCCCCTCTCTCCCATTCTCTCTCCCTCCACTTACTCTCTCTCTCTCTCCCTTTCTCTCTCCCTCCACTTACTCTCTCTCTCATTTTCTCTCTCCTTCTCCTTCAACTAGATGTCTCGATCCCTCCCTCTATTCTCTCCCTCTTTCTCTCTCCCTCTCTCTCATTCTCCTCTCTTCCCTCTTTCTCTCTCTTCCTCTCTAATATATCATTCTTTTTCCCTTTCTTTAATATAGTTTATTAAATTAAAAAGTACCTATAAATATTTTCTCATATATCAATGCATAAAAAGGATTAAGGAAAAAGTTTTTTTGTCCTAATTTAATTCATTTTATAGAAAATAAATGTTTAATTTATATTGGTATTTTGTGCATATCTTTGTCAAGAGTAGACTTTTTTAAATATAGTTTACCCCATACACTTATATATATATAGTAGGAAATAGTACCAAAATACTTGGTTGTGGATAAATTTCTTAATATAATATTTGTTTGGGTTTATGTTAATAACATCTACCAAACAAAACTATCATGAACCTTTTTTATTTCATTCATATTTTGAATATATAATGACAAATATCATTTGTTACATGTGATACAAAATATTATCTGTCACTGGATTTTTAAATACACGATATATTTTAAAATCATAAACTCAAATTTATGTCAATACACAGAAACTTAGATCTAAATTTAAAAAAAATAACTTGCAAATATAAATATATTTGTAAAGTGCTTAATATTTCTCTATCTTTATATTACATATCGTATTAGACAATTAATGTAATTGATAAATTTTATTCCTAAAATTTTATATGCATTAAGTTAAATGTAAATGCCTGAAATGATCATACTTATGATCTTACAACATGCTTACAATCTCTTTCGATAGCTTATTTAAATTATTATATGATTGCAAGTACTTTCTATCTATGACCATATTATTCAGTCACCAGTTACAACTGTTTCTAAATTTAACATTTCAGCTTCATTTTAATTCTTTAATGAATTCATGATATTACCTTTGTCATAATTGTCCCCGCCGTGAAGCGCGGGTATGTACCCTAGTTACTCATAAACATGAGGGGAAATGCGTTAGAAATGTCGTAGGCTTAGGAAAAACATCCAAGGGAAGATAAGGGATTAAATCCCCATGAAGAACCATGATCCAGGTTAAGTGTGCCCTGGTACACCCAAGAGTGACGCACCTGAGAACGAGATAAAAATCAATAACCCGAGCGTCCGAGCAGGGAAAAGCCCAAATCGAAAGTCTGATATAACACATCATCATGAACGCGGCATTTCCACAGACGTATCACATCAAGAGAATCACCCACATAAGAGCGCACAGCCAAACCTAACATGCTTCGAAGAACAGGCTTCAGGCCAACAGCGGAAGGCAGAGAACAGAAAAGAGAGATCGAAGATAGAAGAGCGTGACCATTCGAAGTCGATTGATAATGCATATTAACGCTTCCCATAATGACTTATATGGAACTAGGACGCAAAATAAAGCAGATGTTAATTCTATAGGTAATGACCACTGCAAAACTGTAATACTCAGATAAAGAACCTTACAACAATATAATCGTATAGGTATCTAACATCAACTTTCTCCCAGCAAGAATCGTGATCGTGTTCTTCTACACGAGCAGAACAGCATTGATGCAGCCATCATTCTCAGGATTGTTTGTCACTTGGGCATATTTCCCTGCATCGTCGAAATCACCAGTCGGATGAGATAAAAAAGAAATATGAGGATCAAAACAAATCGGCACATATGCAAAAACACACCCCATACAACTTTGCCTGCTGGAGTGACCAACCCTAGCTCACTGACATTAACCTAAAGGTGTTCCGAAAAAGATATTAGAAAAAGGGATAAAAGTATCATACTTGAACAAAAAAACACTCCGACTTACCTCAATAATGGTTCCCTTGGTGATGACACCTAGAGAGGTATACATTGAGCCATTGGGATTTTTCTTTATCCCAATAATCTCAAGATTAAATGTACATTTGAGCTCAGGGTGCGTAACATGAGCCTTGGAAAAACGCAAACCCATGGGACGGATGAATCTTTCATACTTTGGAGGCTTCCTTGTGAACCCAGGACCCACAAATGTGACTTTAGTAACCATGCGTTTCCATTGTTTTGCTGGAGATACAAACAGAGTGTTAGGTTTTTTCAAAAGCGGCATAGAGAACTTCGATTCATAGCCCAAAATATAGAAGGACCAAAAAAGCCAAGTTACTTGGAGTGTTAGATCACATATTCATGACATATCAACAGAACTCTAAACCAGCAGAAGGAAAATATAAATGAGAACGATTATATATTATGAACGACTATGCCAGTTCAAATTCTCTTAAAGTAGACTTTTTATAGGGGTTCATCTAGATCTTAAATAACAGAGATATACTGAAAAAACACATAAATAAACCCTAATGCACTGGGCAGAGTTCCCCCAGATCCAAAACTTCCACTTCTCATCCAAACTCGGCCCTTAAAGGGCAAAATAGAAACACAATTGATACTTATGGCTAGACTAGGCCAAACTGAAACAGTATGGGCCACAGTGAGGCTCCGAGAATTGAGATAGTTTGGGCAATATTTATCTATCTTGACTATATATAATAGCACTAGGAACTTAGGAAGAGATATGAAGTAATGCTTATAAAATTTCTAAACATAAACCAGTGGATTTGTCACCACAAGACGGTGCATCAGATCTACGTGTTGAGCAGCTTAACTGATGTATCAAATACACCCACCACGCATTTTCCACTTTAAGGCCATGTTTGAATTATGTAAAGCAATTCCAGGGAATCCTTTACACGCAATCTAATTGCTATGGAATACAAATTTTGGATAATCCAACATATAAATCGGTAAAATTGATCGAGATATCAAGAATTATCTAATTAACAAATTCATAAAACAATCTAAAAGACTACTAAATTAAATCAGCAAATGGTTGGTTACATTCTGAAAACACTAGAACCAAAATCCATCAAAAAGGATGCAGGAATCACTATACATTACATTAATCCAAAAATGACATAAGTGGAGAGACGTTTCAAATAATGTTTTAAATCGTTGTTGATATCGGAAAAAAATACATAACTATTATGATGACTTATGAATTGCTGTCTCAAATTTGCAGTGCTTGAAGTGAAAAACCTTATCGTTGTGTGCGATCAACTGATCAAACAAGTGATTGATGCCTTTTGTTGGATTTCTAAAAAATTTCAACGAGTCAAGGAAGCATTCAACCCCCACCGATCAAAATGCAGGTAATTATTATGTAATCTTTTGAACTCTGGTAGGTGAATGAACAATGATCTTTTAAAAAATAAAACTAATTTCAATTATCGGTAACCTGAAGAGGACGGATACCAAAAGAAAATCCCACAAAGAGTTCATCAGCTGCAGCAAAACAAGTAGAACTAGTGTAATGGAGTGCCAGTCTATGGTCATATCAGAACATAGCATAACTAACTATAAAAAGGAAAGCTATAGTAGCTTAGATGTCAAAGGAAGTAAGCGCCCGAACCTTTCTCACCAAAGGGGAGACATGCATACTGTCTTTCAATGAAAAAGGGGAAGCAAGAGTATTTTTTTAAAAGACAGCCGAGGGTCTGATAATAAGTGCAAGTAAGGAAAATGCATGTTTTCATCAACCAGAAGTTTGGACGAATTAGTTCAAATATTCTAATACAAATAACTTTGAAGTGATCAAAGTAAGCTTTCACAACTAGAAAAGACTAAAATATGTTTTATTATCAAGGAGAGTGTGCATTGATAAACACCAAGAAGCTAGTTATGAAATAATTTAGAGAAAAGAGTGGGCAAATATTTTCTGTAGCAACCTTATACGAGACATACATGATGAAACAGCATATTAAAAAATCAACTATTGTCCAAATATGTTGAAGATATGAGTTTGATATCAATGCCGACCAGCAATGAGAATCCCCGCTCACAATTATATTGGTGAAGTACATCCAAGAAGACGTGTCCACGTGAATGTCATTTGAAGATGAGACTGGTGATTTTGGGAAAAATTGTAATATTAGCAACGAAACAAGAGATGGAATCAAATAAGTAGACCACTGAAGAGAGATCCTAGAAGACAGATTTCTGACTGTGTACAATGGAGAAGGAATTACGGAATCGGATTTTAACCGTAGAGAAAATAGAGATGGGATTACCATCAAGATTGAAATAGACTGCATCCCAAAGTGGTTCTGAAATAATCATCTGAGTATTTCACTGAGAAATCTTGATGTAAATGTAACAACAAAATTCAGCAAATGGTTAATTGTTAGAATGGAGTGTGCTGCTATAACAAGAAGATACAATTGTATTTATAAAGTAAATACCATATAATAACGGTTAAATTTTCAATGAATAGCTCTAAATGTCGGGCAATCAATCATTGATATCATACAAGATGTTAATGGAAAAAATTAAATTGTTAAGATAAATATGTGGCATCAAAAAAGAAACGCATTGTATTATCAATGAGATCACTAGAGAAGTAGACTGTAACTTGCATAATTTTCTTGGGGAATTTGCATATCAGACATGAAGCGATAGGGAGTTTACGGCTATTAGCATTTATGTGAGAGTCCATTCTATTTTTATTTTAGTAATTTAAAAAAATCACGTATGGATCTCTAATTTTGTAATAGAAAAAGTAGTTTAATTATGTTAAGGGTCTAGCAGGAGCCAATCGATTAAGTTTAGTTGTGACCTAATTTTGATTTATTATCTCTTTTGTAAATTCATGTCCCATATTATATGAAGAGGCTATTATGCTTTCCGAAGGGATAAGCCAGGTCTTTTAAAGAAAAGGGGACAATTTGGGTTCCTAGGCCTCCTCCTCTCTTTAGTTTTATGTGCAATTCAACCTCTCACCCATGTGCCTCTTTCAACCCGCAAAGCTTGTCAAGCTCTTCTTCCTTCCAATCACATTCCCAGATCTCCCATTGCATCACATGACAATCTTTGATATTATGTAAACCCCCAAAAACCAAAAGAAAAGTTACTACAGTATCCATGTGAAGTACACACGTGCTCTGTCAAGTTTCTTTGGCGTTCTAAAATTAAGACTCTTCCTGAAGTCTGCATAAACCCTTCCAAACTCTGCACAACTTCTCTCTTCCACCATCCCCAATTAAGACTCTTTGTGAAGTCTGCATAAACCCTTCCAAACTCTGCACAACTTCTCCTCCACCATCCCCCTTCCTCGTAGAATGTCTCACGAGCCACCCTACTCCATCAACTCCACCTGACGATGTTGCGCAGTCATCCCACAACCTCTGCATCCCCATGATCGGCTTGCAACCCCTTGCACCCCTCCTACACTACACCACCCTAACTTCCCATGAAACACAAACAAAATAAGAAATCCCACATAAAAAAAGGGATTTTTACCCGGCAGACCCTGTAATCTTTTGCAATTACCGCTACGACCTTCGAAACATCCTAATTCCTCCCTCAACCCCCTAAACTTGTTAACCTTTACCCTACAGACCCTGCGGTTAATCCCCATCCATTTAACCGTTAAAACTAACTGGATTCTGCTATCTTGTTTTACATTATACCCATTATTTTTATCAATTTTACTATCGGTGCCACTCCCTCCCCGAGCATCACCAGAAGCCGGGCGTCTGCCCCAGCACGCCGCTCGTCGCCCCTCCCCCATCACCCGCGAAGAAGCCCTCCCCTGCCCCAGCATGCCGCTCGTCGCCGCTCGTCTGCCCCAGCTCGCCGCTCGTCCTCTTCTGACCTTGGGAACCTGCTCGAAGCCCTCTGCCCCAGCACGCCGGCTCCCCTACGAAGCCTCCCCCGCCGCTCGTCGCCCCCTCCCTCGTCACCCGCGCCTCCCCTGCGAAGCCCAACCCCCCACCCCCCCTGCGAAGCACCCCCCGCCACCCATGCCTCCGCCCCCTCCCCTGCGAAGTCGCCCCTGCACTCCTCCTGGCCCCATCGATCCCCCGCCGCTGGAAGCATCCCCCGCCACCCATACCTCCGCTCCCCTCCCGCCACTGCACCCCTCCCCTACGAAGCTCGAAGCCCCCTGGCCCCGCCGATCCCCCACCGCCGGAAGCCTCCCCCCCCCCCTCCCGCGAAGCATCCCCGCCACCGATGCCTCCGGCCCCCTCCCGTCCCCCCCCCTGCGAAGCCACCCCTCCCCTGTGAAGCACCCACTCGCGCCTCCCCTCCCTGCGAACGTCGGCTGGAAACCCCAGCTCCTCCGCCGCTGGAATCCCCATCTCCCCCATCGCCCCATGGTCCAATCTCCCCCGTCGTTGGAAGCCCCAGCTCCTCCAGGTCAATCGCCGCCTCCGCCCCTCCTCCAGTCCAGGTCGAGCCTCGTGGGAGGGGGAAGATTATTTTCTCTTCTGTTGGTTAAGTCTAACCGTCCGATCGTGGATTGGTTAGATTAACCCGCCTTTAACTCAAGTAAGTTAACTCTAGATTGTAAATTTAACGGTAGGGTTCGTATGGTAAGACGGAGCAAGTCTAGGGGGTCGAGAGAGGAATTAGGATGTTTCGAAGGTCGTAGCGGTAATTGCAAAAGATTATAGGGTCTGCCGGGTAAAAATCCCTAAAAAAAATCCTGAGAGATTGTGTTACCCGTAGCAAGCAAATATGTTCATGGTCTTAAATTTCGCGAAATTTCGACGAAATTTCGCCGAAATTTTGGTTTCGACAGGGAGGGTCTTTCGAAACACCTATATATCGATTTCCCGGATTTCGACCGAAATGGGTTCGACCCATATCGGTCAAAATTCACGTTTTCAGTTCAAAATTTCTCGGATTTCGACCGATATGGGTGAAATTTCGTCGATACCTATGTAAATCAACGATATTAATCATTTTACTAACTATTTAGTATTTACCAATTCTCTATATCAAAATACATCATGATTTATATATTTTGTTTCGGGTCGGGGGCGCTACCCCCGCACACCCGCAAGGGGGGGCCAACCCGAGGCCCCCTTAGCCCCCCAGGCTCGTTGACCGGGCAGCGAGACCCCCGTTCTGGTAGGGTATGGTGAAACAGGGGGGATGCATACAATGTTTCTTCAATGTAGGGAGCTTCACCTCCCTTTGCAAATAGAGATGAACACAACTCTATAGATTCTAGAGATCTGCTATAGCTTCTTTTGCTTCATTTCTTGTCTTTTATTTTTGTAAAAAATATTATCTTTGTTGTAAGTCTATAATTATATATGTAATTCACTAGAACTGTGTCTATGACCGTTATTTCTATGAACTAAACATTGTCTTATTAATAATTATCTACATTTTAGAATAAAAATACTCATCTATTTTTCTGAACAAAAAGACATTTTATAAATATTTTTAATTTAGTTATTTTAATTTCGATTCCAATATCTATCAGTCAGCTCAATGATATGCCCCGATATGTGCGATATAAGGCATATGGATGAGAGATATGTGTGATATAAGTGTGCATTTGTTAGCTATTATTGTTTTAAGAACTTGAATTTAATGATATTCATTTCCAATATGTATCAATCAATAATCAGCCTTAACAACGAAATGACTGATATGACCGATATGTGTGATATAAGTCATATGAATGAGAGATATGTGTGATATAGGTGTGCATTTATTAGCTATTATTGTTTTAAGAACTTGGATTTAATTATATCCATTTCCAATATGTACCAATCAATAATCAACCTTAACAACAAAATGACCGATATGACCTATATGTGCGATATAAGGCATATAAATGAGAGATATGTGTGATATAAGTACGCATTTGTTAGCTATTGTTGTTTTAAGAACTTAGATTTAATGAATCCATTTCCAATATGTATACATCAATAATCAGCCTTAACAGCGAAATGATCGATATGACTGATACGACCGATATGTGCGATATAAGGGGCATATATGAGCAATATGTATGATAAAATTGTATATATGTGAGTTATTTATTGTTGTAAATAACTTGAAAGATCTTAATTTGCAAAAAAAGAATGGTTGAAAATGACTTTTGAGCCATTTCCGAAATTTCCACCGAAATCGTCGAAATTTCCCGAAATATCGACGAAATTTCGGTAT
This sequence comes from Ottelia alismoides, assembly GCA_037367405.1. Taxonomy (NCBI): domain Eukaryota; kingdom Viridiplantae; phylum Streptophyta; class Magnoliopsida; order Alismatales; family Hydrocharitaceae; genus Ottelia; species Ottelia alismoides. Next base: position 431,909 of record JAZKJV010001341.1, on the reverse strand, counting down.
TGGAGGTGACCGAAACGAAATCGAAATCGAGATTTCGAACCTTGAATATGTTACCTTGAGAAGGTGAGGCACATGCCTCATTCATCTCCACCAAGGCATGCACCTCAATTGTGTAAGGTGCCACCTCGAGGCGTTGAGGTGGTGTCGAGATAGAGTCAACACAAAAACCTCAATTTCAGATACCAAAGTGGCATTTTTGAAAGAGTGACCAAGTCTATTAAGGAAAATAGGCCTCACTTGTTTATAGCTGCTTACTATATCTTACTATATCTGTTTTATTGCGCATATATGATGTATTTTTTTAAAGCCAAAAAAGGCGGAATCACACTTAGGTACCAACACCACCAAATTAATGAACAAAAATAAAATCAGTACAAAAGTCAAGACTTGAGGAGAGTCTTTACATAATGAACAACACTTTCCACACAAAAAAAGCTCAGAACGGATATCAACTCCATTCAGAGCTAGCCAAAGTACCCAAACAACAGCAATCGGCAAGAACATGTCCATGTTTGGACGGAAGTGGGAATCGAATAACGTCTTCCAGAAAGAGGATTGGTTGCTGAAATCCATCCATTCGTTGCCCATCGCCAACCTTTCTGAAATATATATTTGTTGCAAGACTCGCTACGCCCACTACTACTACATTTAACGAAGCATCTTTAGCCTTCTCGCATCCAATCATCATGTTTCTTTAACGGAGCTATCACCCTCGCGGAAAATTCGAGTCCATCTATCTCGTCTTTTAATGATGAAAAAAAATCATAAAATGTGTTTGTAATATAAAACTATATGGTCAACGCCAAATTTAAGATAATTTTCTTTCATTTAAACTTTATTGAAAAAAAATGGTGCTTGTCCCGACCACAAAGAAACAGGATCGCAACGCCCATGTTTTTAAGCATTGACATCAAAAATTATGTGCTTTCAATGCCAATGACTATAACGAGACATTGCAATCCACATATCTAGAACCACCTCTCCCCGCAGTCCCAGACTCCTGGAAGAACCAACTATGTCATTATCATCAGCAAGAACTACAAACGACAATTGCAACCTCTGTCAACAACCAAAACCACCTCTGCAACAACCCTCAAGGCACAAAAAGGCTTTTTTGCTGCAAAATACAAAAGGCCTTTTGGAGCTTCAAGGAGACACATGAAGCGAACAAGAGACACTGGATCGAGTGAATGGATCTAAAGCCAGATGCTAGTAGCAGATTAATGCGGACGAAATATTAATGACTCTACTCCGCAAGTTATATTCTGTTATTTGGTTAGGAATATTTTTAATAGTAGGACTGGTAATTTCAGGGGTTCAGAGCATTCCCCTTAGGAATTACCAGAAAAAAGACATCTTCTAGACAAACGTGCTCCAAGAGGCCCTCAGAGATCCAAATAAAAAATAATGATATGCATCCAAAAAATTTAAAATAGAGGCACAAATAGCCAACCCTACTTAATGGTGGGAGAAGGCTTTGTTGTTGTTGTGTGTTAAGTTAGGGTTTGTTAGGGTTTCGAGTATTTTGTTTTATTCTGAAATCCTCTCTATGTAAAGAGGTTGGTGAGCATTGTTTCGGACAAATAGATTTATCTTAAAAGTTGAAGCTTTATACGCATCCCTTACCTTCCTTTTTCTCTCTTTTGCACATCTCCACAATTCCCCACCCCCCCAAATCCCACATTAAAACACGCTTCTACTCCCCCTAAATCACAAATTTCATCTCCTCAGCAATTGTCTATTTCCATCACAAAAAGTGTTGGACCCACTTCAACGGTCAGTTGATAGTGCAGTGTGCCTACTACCCAAAAGATCAGGGTTCAAATCTTGGGGTGATGCAGCATGATCTTACATGATCACTTTTCGATCATTTGTTTTATTTATTTTATTTATTTTATTTTATGTAAAAGGCTCATTATACAAGGCCTTATTATCCTCTCTTTTCTGTTTTCTTTATTTTCCTATTTTAGAAAAGTTGTTGCTAAATTGGGGGAATTAGCCTCTATAAAAAGGGCCCCCTTGGATTAGGGTTGGGATTAAGTTTGGAATGAAAGTTATTTTTCCCCACCTCTAATTCTCTCTCTCTCCTCTCGGTCCCGCACCCTCCCCTCTCCCCGCTACTCTTCTTTTCCTGCAACCCTAACTTCCCACCGCCGCCTCCTCTTTCCCTCCCCCACCCGCGCCTCTTCGTCCCTGACCCCGCTCGCGCAGCCGCCTCTCCAGCCCCGCCGCCCCTCTCCTCCCTCTCCTTCTCGCCGCACTCCGGTCTACCGCTCCCCCACGCCATCGCCGCCTCCTTCCCTCCCCCGCGCACCCGCCTCTTCCCCCTCTCGCGTTCCCCTTGACCCCCGTGGCCTCCGCCCCGACCTCCCCCCGTTCCCAGATCTCCGCCTCCCTATTTCCCGCCCACCTTCCACTCGCCGCCATGCCCCTCCCCTCGATTCCCGCGCTGAGCAACGCCCTCCCCTCGCGTTGGTTGCCACCCAACGCCCATGCCGACCTGTCCCGACGCGCTATTGTGCTGTCATCCACCTTTTCCCGCGTGGCACCAGCCACCTTGTGCCGCTGCGAGCACCCGAACGCCAAAGTCCACTGCCGACCAGATCTGAAGCGTGCCAACTTCCCCTTGCCGGTTGTGGCATGAGCAACGCCCTCCCCTCGCGTTGGTTGCCACCCAACGCCCATGCCGACCTGTCCCGACGCGTTGTTGTGCTGTCATCCACCTTTTCCCGCGTGGCACCAGCCACCTTGTGCCGCTGCGAGCACCCGAACGCCAAAGTCCACTGCCGACCAGATCTGAAGCGTGCCAACTTCCCCTTGCCGGTTGTGGCATGAGCGCCCGTTTACCATATTCTACTGCATAATTATTAGTTTTGTGGATTGGTATATGGCTGATTCGGTTTGGTGAATGATTGAGACTCCTAGTTGTTGCAACATTGTTATATTTGTCCTAGGAACTTTTAACTAATTGGATTGCCCTGAATTTGTAGATTAATTGCTGTCATTTGTTGCTGATTTTCGCGCATCGCATATCATCTTAATTGTTTTCGTCGTTTAGTCCATTAGTTTTTCAAATTTTAAGCTGCCTTTTAATTCTCAACTTAGTTAGGTTGCATCAATTTGGTATCAAAGCCTAGCGTTCCTGCATTCCATTTGGTCATTGCATAAAAAAACAAACAACAAAACAAAACAAAACAACAAAACAAAACAAAACAACAAAAAAAATTCCCAAAAAGAGAGCAGAAAACCTAGGATTCTCATGGCCGACAAACCTAATTCCTCTAAAACCACCTATACCCCCACACCCTGAGCTATCGTTAGAGTCTTTATCTGCTCAAATACAACACATGCAGCGACTGTACGAACAAGTGAGCGGACAACTTGCCACCCTAAATTGTCAAATGCTAGAGAAAAATCATGGTAATGAGATGCCAAACAAAGGCCGGCGTACTAGCCGGAGACCGCACTCCCGGAGTAACACTTCCCATGACTCTAGCTCTTCTACTTCCGATGGACATGTTAGCGATTATCAGTCACAAGAAAGTGAAGAAGAAGGACCAAGAGATGACACCCCTTTCACTCCCAAGATTCAAGATCCACACACCTCTGGATACACTTCCCAGCCTACCGGTGCATATCAATTCCCGCCACGACCTGGCCCTAGGCTCGATGACGGATGGGATCGAGGCATCCGTCTCGATGTTTCGGAATTTGATGGAGGACGAGACCCTGATGTCTTTTTGGATTGGCTCCAAACCGTCGAACACTTCTTTGTGTGGAAGTCTATGTCTAGCGAACGAAAAGTTCAATTCGTCACAATCAAATTAAAGGGACACGCTCTGCTATGGTGGGACCGTTTGCAGTCTGAACGCAAACGAAAAAGAAAAAGTAAAATCCGCAGTTGGAGCAAAATGAAAGCCAAATTGAAAACCAAGTTCGTGCCGGAAAATTACAAACGAAATCTATACGTACATCTGCAATCATGGAAACAAGGCACCATGAGCGTGAGAGAATACACTGAAGGGTTCCAATCCCTCGTGCATCGCAACCGATTGCAGGAGACTCATGTCTAGGAAGTCCCGCTACAAGCAAGGACTCCGCCAAGTTATCCAGGATGAACTCTACCTCCACAACTGTCGAGACGTCGATGAAGCCTACAAGCAGGCTGAACGGGCTGAGATCAAGCTCGCTAAAGCCCAAACAAGGAAGATGTCTTTCTCTGTAAACTCCGTCCCTCGCACCAGTACCCCGATGATGACCTCCAAACCGATAGGTTCCTCATCAATCGTTACGGGTAAACCCCAAGCCAAACCATCAACTCCTGCCAACCCCGGACCAGGCATCTTGGGAAGCCGACCTATTGTAGGACCTGATACTTGTTTCCGATGTTATCAGAAGGGACATCGAGCAGCAGAGTGCCCAAACCCTAAGGCTAGACCCGCCCATTTATGCACCATCGAAGACCCTGAAGACCCTGACCCTGAACCGCAGGAATCACCTGAAGAGGAACCGACCGTTTTGACTGCTGATGTCGTGAGAGTTGATGATTATGAGCTTCTAGGAGTGGATGGAGACGAATCCGGGCCGTTCCTGGTAATTGAACACGAGAACTTTATCGCTCCTGACAGCGCACCCACAAACACCTTGCCTACACCCGTTGCCCATGACGCTGATAGTTGGCTGCGACGCAGCATCTTCCGAACCACCTGCACCTCAGGAGGACGTCGCTGTTCGCTGATCATTGATGGAGGAAGCGTTGAGATTCGTTTCTCAAGAAATGGTCGATAAGTTGGGTCTAAAACTCAACCGCTCGATAAACCTTACAGTGTGGCATGGTTTCGAAGTGGTACCCAACTTCCGATCCACCGTCAGAGCCTCGTTAGCTTATCGATTGGACCTTCATATAAAGATGAGGTGTGGTGCCATGTAGCCCATATGGATGTCTGTCACGTACTACTTGGGAGACCTTGGCAGTTCGATTGAGACACTGAGCACAGAGGAAAAACGAACACTTACACCTTTCTTATAGACAAGGTGCGTGTGACCCTTAGACCACAACGTGAAGCCCTTAGCCCTCGCCAGGTGGCTACACTTCGAGCTGCGACCGCACAATCTGGTAAAAACACTCCGCCGTCAAAGCCTTCGACTACGGGTCACGTATTGTTGATGGAAGCCCAGACACTCCAACGAGAAATTCATGAGAGCTCCACCATTTATGCATTAATGGGACGTTTTTTACCCGAAGTCCCGCATGAGATAAAGCCCGTCATACAAGAGTTTGCTGACATTATGCCTGAAGAGCTGCCTGAAGGACTACCCCCGTTGCGAGACATTCAACATCATATTGACCTAGTCCCTGGAGCCAGTCTACCCCACTTACCACACTATCGGATGAGCCACAGTGAGCATGAAGAAATGAACGAGCAGGTCACTGATCTTCTACGCTGAGGCTATGTTCGGGAGAGTATGAGCCCTGTGGCGGTTCCTGCTCTGCTCACCCTGAAGAAAGATGGCACATGAAGGATGTACGTAGATAGTCGTGCTATCAACAAGATAACGATCAAGTATCGTTTTCCGATTCCACGCCTTGATGACATGCTCGATATGCTATCGGGTGCCAAATTGTTTTCCAAAATGGATCTTCGCAGTGGCTACCATCAGATTCGCCTCCGACCTGGAGACAAGTGGAAGACTGCTTTAAGACCAAAGAGGGCCTTTATGAATGGACCGTAATGCCCTTCGGCCTATCTAATGCACCCAGCACATTTATGCGAACCATGAATCATGTACTGCGACCCTTCATCGGAAAGTTTGTGGTTGTGTACTTTGATGACATATTGATCTATAGCTTGACCAAAGACGACCACTTATCTCACTTACGACAAGTCTTGGAAATCCTGAGAGCCCAACAACTGTATGTCCACCTCAAGAAATGCTCCTTCATGTCTGACACGGTACTCTTCTTGGGATACATTATCACTGCCGAAGGACTTGAGCTAGCCCGTGCCCAAAACCCTCACTGAGATTCGCAGCTTTCTGGGTTTGGCTTCTTTCTACCGGCGCTTCATCTGGAATTTTAGCACTTGTGCAGCCCCGTTGGTAGATTACACGCATAAAGGCGCACATGCGTGGACTCTTGAAGCAGAAACCAGCTTTCAAAATCTAAAACATCAATTGACACATGCCTCTGTTTTGGCACTTCCTGACTTCACCAAGGTTTTTGTAGTCGATTGCGACGCCTCACATGTCGGGATTGGTGCCGTCCTAAGTCAAGAAGGACGACCTGTAGCATTCTACAGTGAAAAATTGAATGAAGCTCGATCACGGTACTCCACTTATGATATCGAATTCTATGCCGTGGTGCAAGCCCTCAAGCATTGGAGGCATTACCTGATCCAACGTGAATTTGTCCTTAACTCTGATCATGAAGCCTTTAGATATCTGAATTCGCAGAAAACCCTTAACAAGCGCCATGCCAAGTGGGTTAGTTTCCTCCAAGAATACACCTTCCATCTCAAGCACAAAGCTGGAACCCTGAATCGTGTGGCCGACGCGTTAAGCAAACGAGCACATGCCCTGACCACAATGACCGTCATCACAACAGGATTTGACACACTCAAGGACCTCTATCCCACTGATCCTGACTTCGGACAAGTTTATGCAGAATGTGTTGATACTGGGGAGGATCCGACAACCACTTATGTTCTTCATGAGGGGTTCATGTTCAAAGCCCACCGACTGCGCATCCCTGCCACCTCCCTTCGTGAGAACTTAATTTCAAAACTACATAACGGTAGCTTAGCTGGACACTTTGGAAGGGACAAGACCTTGACCCTTCTCCAAGAGCGATTTTATTGGCCGCAAATGCGAAAGGATGTTACAAAGTTCGTACAAAAATGCCAAACATGTCAAAGATTCAAAAGCCATAGGCAGAACACTGGGTTGTATACACCTCTGTCGATTCCTCTGCGACCCTGGGAAGACATCACTATGGATTTTGTGCTAGGCTTACCCCTCACGGTACAGAAAGTTGACTCTATTTTTGTGGTGGTGGACAGATTTTCTAAAATGGCACATTTCATTGCATATAGAAAAACCTCAGATGCATCTCATGTCGATGATTTGTTTTTTCGTGATGTCGTTCGATTGCATGGTGTCCCTCGTTCTTTTACTTCGGATCGTAATACCCGGTTTTTGAGTCATTTTTGGCGCACGCTTTGGTCTCGTCTTGGCACTCGTTTGCAATACAGCATCGCTTATCATCCACAAACAGAGGGGTAAACCGAAGTAGTTAACAGATTATTAGGAAATTTATTGCGATGTCTTGCAGGGGACTCTCCGTCCAAATGGGATCTAATTCTTCCCCAAGCTGAATTCGCGTATAACAGTTCCACTAATAGGTCCACCGGAAAATCGCCATTTGAGAGTGTGTACGGCTTTCCACTTACCCAATTTCTAGACCTAAAACCCACAACCATGCAAGGGAGAAGTAGTGCAGCTGCTGAGGATCTGGTCGAACACCTAACCCACATCCATACTGAAATCCGAGCCAAACTCCACACCATGACCCAGAAATACCAAGCCCAAGCCAACCTACACCGAAGAGAGAGCGAGTTCAGAGTTGGAGAATTAGTGATGGTCCACCAAAAAAAAGAGAGGTTTCCTTTGAGAGTCCACCAAAAATTGAGTGAACGAAAGATTGGTCCATTCCAAGTCCTCAAGAGGATTGGGCCCAATGCTTACTTACTCGACCTGCCGTCAGACGTCCAGACATCGCCAGTCTTTAATGTATCAGATCTCTTCTTATATCATGGATATGAACAGACAGATGCCACCACGCCAGCAATTCCCGCTGATAATACGCGCCAACCTCCAGCCGTGACTGATGCCGATCAGATTGAAGATATTGCAGACATCCGAGATATGACGACTAGACGTGGTCTCTTCCGACGATATCTAGTCAAATGGAAGGGACGACCTCTTACATATTGCACCTGTATTGACGAAAATGAACTCCAACAACTCCGCCCCGATATACTTCAGAACCTCCACGATGCCATCTCGACGGAGCGAGATTCTTTTCAGCAGGGGGGAGTTGATGCAGCATGATCTTGCATGATCACTTTTCGATTATTTGTTTTATTTATTTTATTTATTTTATTTTATGTAAAAGGCTCATTATACAAGGCCTTATTATCCTCTCTTTTCTGTTTTCTTTATTTTCCTATTTTAGAAAAGTTGTTGCTTAATTGGGGGGAATTAGCCTCTATAAAAGGGCCCCCTTGGATTAGGGTTGGGATTAAGTTTGGAATGAAAGTTATTTTTCCCCACCTCTAATTCTCTCTCTCTCCTCTCGGTCACGCACCCTCCCCTCTCCCCGCTACTCTTCTTTTCCTGCAACCCTAACTTCCTCACCGCCGCCTCCTCTTTCCCTCCCCCACCCGCGCCTCTTCGTCCCCGACCCCGCTCGCGCAGCCGCCTCTCCAGCCCCGCCGCCCCTCTCCTCCCTCTCCTTCTCGCCGCCCTCCGGTCTACCGCTCCCCCACGCCATCGCCGCCTCCTTCCCTCCCCCGCGCACCCACCTCTTCCCCCTCCCGCGTTCCCCTTGACCCCCGTGGCCTCCGCCCCGACCTCCCACCGTTCCCAGATCTCCGCCTCCCTATTTCCCGCCCACCTTCCACTCGCCACCCTGCCCCTCCCATCGATTCCCGCGCTGAGCAACGCCCTCCCCTCGCGCTGCTGCCACCTGACGCGCCGCTGTGCTGTCATCCACCTTTTCCCGCGTGGCACCAGCCACCTCGTGCCGTTGCGAGCACCCGAACGCCAAAGTCCATTGCCGACCAGATCTGAAGCGTGACAACTTCCCCTTTTCGATTGTGGTATGAGCGCCCGTTTACCATATTCTACTGCATAATTATTAGTTTTGTGGATTGGTATAGGCTGATTCGGTTTGGTGAATGATTGAGACTCCTAGTTGTTGCAACATTGTTATATTTGTCCTAGGAACTTTTAACTAATTGGATTGCCCTGAGTTTGTGGATTAACTTGTGCTAAAACGCGAGTAATTGCTGACGTTTGTTGCTGATTTTCGTGCATCGCATGTCATCTTAATTGTTTTCGTCGTTTAGTCCATTAGTTTTTCAAATTTTAGGCTGCCTTTTAATTCTCAACTTAGTTAGGTTGCATCATGGGGCAAGCACTTGTGCATGCTTCCCCCTCTTGTTTCAAAAAAAATCACAAAATGTATTCGATGAGGAGCAGTGTTGCAATAGTCGGCCGACTAGGCCGACTATTCGGTCCAACTATCAGGTGTGGGGGGGTCCCCGACTGAATAACCTTTAATTAGCCTAACCGAATAGACGGTTTGATTATTCGACCGACGGGTAGTCAATTGATGGATTTTTTATTTTTTTAAGTTCTCAAGAGTTACCATATAACATGATATTACCAAAAATGTCAAAACTTTGTATATATATGTTGGTAATAGATACTTTTATCTTGGATTCTTGTTGATTGATGATAATACATATATGAATATATAAGAATATATATATTAAAAATTATTTTTAAATAAAAATAATTAAAAAAATACAAAATTGAATAATTCCGAATAGCCGTCCGAATACAGATTATTCTCTATTCAGTAACCCCTCCAACTGAATACCGAATACCAACTTATGCAACACGGATGAGGAGTGAGGAACTACATGGGGATGTTTTGGGGAAGTGGGATGCATGGAATAAAAAAGTGAGAAAAAAGAGTACAAATATGAACAAACTATAAAATTTCACGATATTTAATAGAAAAATGTTAGTTTTGACACAATTTAGGATGGAAACTAAGACTGAGAGTTGCTTGTAAAATGGCACACCTCTGTCAAAGTATCCTACTAATTTGTGGAATTTCTGTGTGTATGCAATATCAAAAGATTGCTAGGGAAAATAAGTAAATGCCACCTTTTTTCAGAAAGCTAGTGTTCTAAAATGCAAGTTAGAAGTTAGAACGAACAATCATGTCAAACACGGTTTTGTCATTTTCAGAGAAATCCAACAAAGCTACAGACTGGTTTACAATCCTTATATGAAAGATTTGGAAGACGAAAGAAGTATTTTGAGGAAATATGGAGGAAATTAGCAAAAAAAAATAGCCCCAAACTCAGTTGATCTAAGGTATTTTTTAGGGACGATTTATCTAAGCTTGTGTAGAAACTAAGATAGAAATGATTTAAAGTCTGCAAAAACCTAATTGGATTTGTAGAGTCTTAGAATCCGGATGGTATCATAGAGTTAATACTTCACCCTAAAAATATACAAATGCATGCTTGCAATTGAGATACAATATCAGTCTTCAATCACAGCATAATGGTTGAACCAACAAGATAACGGAATGGAGACTTGCTGGTATCTTGTATTCAACACTCGTAGGTAAGGACTTCGATTGTTGCAGGGTTGCTATGTGGAAAATCAAGAAGTTGTGTTGTTCGAAGGATGTTAAGGCCATAGCCTTTTTTAGTCCATAGCCTATATAATATGGGGATGTGATAGTTGTGTTGTTTATTCTAGATTAAATAAATCAATAGACAAAACAAAATGAATTGTGATCTTTGTTTTAATAATTTAGTTTGCAGTTACTCTAATGCCATTTAAATGGTAGATAGAAGAGTTGGTGTGGAAGAATAAAGAAAGATACCCAAATGACACAGTTCAGAAATTATCGAAGTAAACTAAAGTCGGTCATAACAATGAATATTGGAGAAGCCACAGAAATTGGGTAGATGTTGAGGTCATGTTTGGTTGCCAAGGTACCCTGGGGTATCATGGCATGCCCTCAGCTCCATCCCTACATTGTTGGGTTGGGATTACTTGTATGGGCCCTACAATTTCTTTGGTATAATATTTTCTAGCCGCGTTTAAATAAAAAATTAGCATAAAAATATATTATATCATTAAAAAATAATATAACACATAATCAATGTGACATCACATCACATTTATTATTCCAACCCTATTGACCATCCAAACAGCTACTATTCACAGGACGATACCCCAATCCAACCCAACCCAATTAGCGAACAGGCCTGAGGGTTAACCATAACTTGTTTGCAAGATGCCCACCTTCTAAACGTCCTCACATTCATGTAGGAAAACGGCTTCTAAGGCATTCATGGATTATGAGAAGTAGGTTGAAAGATGTCATGTGAGCACGTAAAAACATAAAACACACCAGACCAGGCAATTCTGAAAGAAAAAAAACTGAAAAATTCTGAAAGAAAAAACAGCATTTCTAGGAAAATTATCATCCGATATCAACCCGTTAACTTTATTACCATTTGAAGTCAACTATCGCAGATATGCTTTCCTTCACACGCGTGTCTTTTTAATCCCATTTTTACTAATAACATCTTCTCTCTTCATTTCCATATATCTCCTAATTAAATTTAAAAAAAATAGAATTATGCAAATAGTATCACCTCAGTTTTGGGACTCTCTGTGGTTAAATAAAGATAGGACGCGGGGGGAGCTCCTTCGTCCGTGCGCGTGCATTTGGGCGATATGGTTAGGGCATAACTCGAAGATTTTCAAGGGGCAAAGGTTTTACAAGGAGAACATTTTGGCGCATTCGGCTATGATGTCCAGTGATTGGTCCTTATTGTAGTGCGTCTTCTTTTAGGGTTTCAAGCAGGATCTACTCGATCCTTTAAATCTGTATCTCTCTCTCTCTTTGGCATCATCGCCTGTTTAATAAAAAGTTTGGGGCGAGCACCGAGCCGTGCCTCCCCCGAAAAGTTGGTTTCAAAAAAAAAGTATCACCTCAGTTTCTCACAAACTGTTGATTATAATTATATAGGTAGAAGTATACTAATTAACAACTTAAGTTAGGCATCCGAATGGTCGTTGATGGGTCCAATCTGACACTTAATAAGTTGTCAATGCCGGTTCTCCTTGAACACAACTCCGACTTAGGCCCTTGACATTAGAAATGGTATGAGCGCCAATTTCTTCTATCATGGAAGTAGAAAGAACTACCTAAAAGTTGAGACATCCTTGCAAAAGAGTTGAGAGGAGAGGGATATCCAAAGTGTGCAGCCATCACTATTACTAGGAAAATGCCTAAACATGCCACAATGAGGATGACATAGCACCACATAGACAAAAGAGTTGAGAGGAGAGGGCAATCCAAAGTGTGCAGCCATCACTATTACTAGGAAAATGCCTAAACATGCCACTACAAGGATGACACAGCACCACATCAGACGCTCACAAAATGATTGAATACAATGATAAGCATGGTGGTCTGCTATGTGATTGCATGGGAATAAACATTTTAAGAGGTTGTCAATTGTCTCATTTGGGTCCAACAAAGTTGTCAGGATCTCTCCTCATATCTAGGCTTGGGAACAAAAATCTTCTTTATTTGGTTACCTACTAAACACCAATAGCCCTTAGAGGACAGCCCAAGCTGCACTGCATAACTGGTATATACATCAGCAAACAGATCCCACATTTTCCTATAACACCATCAACAGAATAATCCACAGGACCAAACTCGCTGATCTGCATTCACATTCCGCTCCACAACATTATGTTTCAAATAAATTAACCAGATTGTGAGCCATGATAAGATAGTATCATCATGAATGCCTTACTCTGTCAGACCTCATGAGCTCGATCTACGGTGCATTGTGCAAGAGTTACAAATAACTTGTAATAAAAATGGTTTTTTTAAAAGATAATACGCAAAAAATGTAACAAGAGCTAAAGAAGACTAACTTTTTCGTTTTCCTGATCGAAGTACACGGAACATCTCATCTTCTGCAACAGGTCGCACCTGAAACAGCGCTCAATAATTAATGTGGTTCTTAATGCACATAGAAAGAAACTTTCTTTTTATTAATGAAGCAATAAAACCCCATACAATAGATACACATTAAAATTTAACCACGTATGATCTACAAAAGTCATATTAGACACCTCGACCATTACATATGCCAAGCACTCATACTGTATAATAAAATATAATTCTACGCAAGTGAAATGTTTCCCTCAAAAATAATGACAAATTAAAAGATTACCTTTGGCAACGGAACTTCCCATTTTCCAGCTTTTTCCTTTCTTTTTTGCTTAATCGTATTGCTAAGAACCTGTAAGTCAAAAAAATAACAGATGCTAAAATTATTTTCCTCAATGATACAATTATTCAAGAAGGCTAAAAAACAGTTGTGATCAAGTGGGAGAACTAAGCACTAACACCAAGTCACAAAGCAGATAAGTCTAAGTTATGGATTCCATGCCTTTGCTCGGGTGGTTTCATCACGATCCAGAAGATATGCAGGGAGAGCTCCATCGTGAACCTTGTCATCAGTCTTGCGCCGAGTAGTGGACTCCTCATGCATTAGAAGCCTGTAGATATAAAAAATGGTTTAAAAGGAAAATGGAGAGCTTTCTCAACAATCAGAAAGACAATAGCAATATATTTTCTTCAACAAAAGAGAAACAAGTTGTGAATCCAACAGTTTTATCATGGGCAAGTGAAATCTTGTTTCCTTGGAAAATCAATTGAACATCTTTAAAAAACAGTAATGCTAGAAAGGGCTTGCATTGTTATAATCATGCATATGTTCTATACCACAATGATACAACGCCATGAAAAAATATACTAGTTAGAGCTAAGTTGCTAACACACACCCTCATTCACCTTCTTATAGAAAATTAACATATGCCAAACATTTCAATGAAAATGAGAATGGATGGTTTCACATGATTTCAGAAGCTACTGAATCCAAAAACGATGTATTACCAAGATTAAGAAGAGTTTCTCTATCAACTGAGCATTCGGTGATACCAACTCATTACGAAGCCAAGGATCTGTGTGTTCTTATTTTTTGAAAGAAAAAAGAGCTTGCACCGTACAGGTGTATGCCCAAAAACTTCACCATTTATCACCAAGAATTATGACAATCCTAGTACATGCATGATGTAAATAAATCACATGCTCCAACCCCTACTCAACACCTCGACATGCGCCAAAACATTCTCCACATAAAAACGCTCATTATTAAGGGTCATCCCATTCCAGGCTAGCCAGAGTGCCCAGATCACAGCAATATAAGCCACCCTTTCCCTATCTGTACCAGTCCAGTCGGCCCCAATGCAACCACAAAAACCAGCCATGCTATCATACCTCGCTCCTCTATTATCAAAGATACGCCAGACCGCCACAGATTCACCACACGTGAAAAAAGATGGTCAATATCCTCCACCCCGTCCATGCACCTCGGATCAGTCCCCTGGATGTAACGAGCAAATCTGTCTTTTGTCATCAGCCTCCCTCTCTTAAACAGCCATATGAAAACTTCACCCGTGTGGGAATCGTTCAATTTCGAATCCTCATGTAATCTGCCTCATAATCCCCAGGATCGAAGACTGTGGAGCCCATCAAGGCCTCGTATACCTTCCCAACAAAGGTTCCATCCCTCGAAGTCCAGCAATCACATCCATCTATGGGTCCAACTATGCCCTCCAGGGCCTCCACTTCAAACAACATATGAAAAAGCTCCTTCACTCGTTTCTCAAAAAGCTCCAATATGAACGTAAGATGGAAAATATGGCCATCCCATGCTTCTGCCACACCGAGCAATCTGGATACTCTGCCAATGCCTTCAAGCGCAGGTATATAGCTCCCAAAACTCCAACCTCGTCTCAATCGTCTGTCCAGAATTGGAAGTCTATACCATCATCAACCATAGGCCTTAAGAAAGGTTGTATTTCCTTCGTCACCCTGCAGATGCCCCTCCAAAAGAAAGAGGGTGTAGCCCTGAAGTCTCCAGCACACGAGAAGGAAAGCCCCGGCTCATAAATCATCGTGATAAGATTGCATATCAAAATCTTACATCCTCCCCAGATACGAGAAACCCATTTACCCAGTAGTGCTTTGTATCTCTAGGTTTCGTACACCCAGTCCAGCATTCTTCTTTGTACATGTCACCGTCCCCCAGTCAACCAGGGTGAATCCATTGGATTGCCTCTTAGATAACTAAAAGAAACGCCTAACAATGGCCTCATCTTCCTCCTAATCCCAACTGGCACAAGTCTTGAGGATAGGAAAAATCGGGATTGTAGACGGGATCGAATGTGATGCAGCGAGATTTTAAATTATAGGGCCGAATTTTTAATTAATTTAGTGGTCAATTTTATTTACGTTTTTTTAATTATTGTACCTCTAATTAAATAAATGAGATTACATGTAATCTCAATCAATTAGTTGTCGATTTTGAATTTTAAATTAGTTAGAGTCAGTTTAGGAAAATTGGTTGTCAAAATTAAATTAGTTTTCTATTTTTGTAATGCCATCCCTCCTATATAAAAGGGTGAGGGTCCAGTGTTTTATTCAGTCAAGTATTAATCAAAATTTGAGATTTATATCTCTCTCTCCTTCTCGTCTCTCTCTCTCCACGCGATCTCCGCGGTTCTCCTCCTTCAACCCCTCGTTACCGACGAGTTTTCTTCTTCTCAACCCCTCTCTTTTCTTCTACCAAAAATCCACCATAAAAAATTATTATTTTTGTCGACGTCGATTTCCAGTTTGCATCATTTGGTATCAGAGCATGGCCTACAGATCGTCCTCACGATCTGACGATCCGTACAGGCGTTCACGCCGGCAGGCGATGAAAGACTACCATGCGTTACGACGAGCCGAGGAATTATACAAATAGGACATGGACGCGCGACGTGAGATCCAAATGGCCCAGTCCAAAGTTCGAGAGATAATGGCTAATCTCAAGGCTATGTGCGCCCTATCGAAGCCTCCAAGCACCGAACGCAAAGTCGAAGACGAAAATCTCGCCATCAACGACGAAACGGCCGCTGTCCAAATCATTTCAGAGGACAAAAGCGACAAAACAGTGGCTGTCCAGACCGCTCTGGTTCAGATTCCGCTCTCGGATTCAACTCCGCCATGCCCCTCGATCGTTTTCACGCCACCAGGATCACCCAGGTAACCCCTACGTCAACCTCCCCAACCCCAATTCCCCCCGCGATCTTTCCCTCGCCTACAGCGGCTCCAGCCCGGCACCGCCCCTCCACAGCCTCCCCAAAAACTTGCCTCCCGCGAGCTCCCCCTCGGCCCCAGCGACTCCAGCAGCACCCCAATCCCTGCGCCCCTATCCCGCAAACCCGGCCACCCCCTACCCAACCCCGCCCTCTTCCTCCCCCACACCCCCGACCCCTCCCTTTCCCACCGCATCGCAATCGCCCCTCCCCTCCCGCAGCCCCTACTACCACCGACTACCTCAGTTGTTGCCGCCGCACCCAGCCCCTATTACCATCCCCGACCTCGCCGCCTTCCCCAGCATCAACCGCCTCTTTCCCCTTCCGCGCCGTTCACCAGCCCCCCGCGATTCCAGGGCCACCGTTCACCATATCGCCGATGCCTCCCTTCCGCGCCGCCAGAGGAAGCCCGGCCCTAACGATGGGTGCCACTTCATACAAAAGGGAGAAACCCTATCGGGGGCTAAAAGAACCCAATCCCTAAACTTTCGGGAGTTGAGGTTGATTGGGGGAAATTGCAAGAAAAATTTCCCTAAATCCCATATTTGCAGAAAGGCCAAAAGGAAAAGGAAGGTAAAGGAGAATGAAGGGGTGCGAGATTTGCGCCCATGCCCCTGGGTGCAGAAATATTTAAAAAAGAGGGTTGTAAGTAAGAAATCAGGGGACCTTCCTTATCCATATAGGACTAGGACCTTGGGTTTTCCCTATATAAGGACCCCATGGCTTCATTCCTTGGACACATCTCCTCTTCTCCTCTCCTTGTGCCATTGCTTCACTATGGATTCTCCAAGGGCCATATTATTCATGCCTCATCAATTTTTCAATTATCACAATGAGGAGGCAAAATTCCAGAAGACGCCGCCATTTGCGCCACACATGTTCTTCCACAACGAAAGCCGCGTCACCCACGCCCGCATATGGTGTCCGCCATTCGCCCCACGCCAGTTCTTCCAGAAGATGATGGAGCACACCGAATCGACCTCCAAGCCTGCAGATTCAGCAATTCGTCAGGAGACGAATTTTTAAAAGCGGAGGAGAGTTGATGCAGCGTGATCTTAAATCATAGGGCCGAATTTTTAATTAATTTAGGGGTCAATTTTATTTACATTTTTTTAATTATCGTATCTCTAATTAAATAAATGAGATTGCATGTAATCTCAATCAATTAGTTGTCGATTTTGAATTTTAAATTAGTTAGAGTCAGTTTAGGAAAATTGGTTGTCAAAATTAAATTAGTTTTCTATTTTTGTAATGCCATCCCTCCTATATAAAGGGGTGAGGGTCCAGTGTTTTATTCAGTCAAGTATTAATCAAAATTTGAGATTTATATCTCTCTCTCCTTCTCGTCTCTCTCTCTCTCCACGCAATCTCCGCGGTTCTCCTCCTTCAACCCCTCGTTACCAACGAGTTTTCTTCTTCTCAACCCCTCTCTTTTCTTCTACCAAAAATCTACCATAAAAAATTATTATTTTTGTAGACGCTGATTTCCAGTTTGCATCAGAATGCAATAGCACAAGCTGACCTCCCCTAGACAGATTGATAGATTTCCACCCCCCCCCCAATTTCTGCTTCAATTTCTCAATCACATCTAGCCAATCAGCAGCACAAACCCTACCAGCAACAAGTGGCACACCAAGGTAACGAATTGGAAGATCCACCTACAACGACCTCAACCATGAGTAGCATCTCTCAATCTCTAGAACCGATAGGCCAAACAGGACGAACCCCGACTTTTCTCGATTCACCCAAGGTAAGCCATATCGTGATATGGTGATATATCGGTATCGAGAGGTGGCCGATATATCATCGATATGGCTGATATTTACCCTTCCAAGGCCATTTCCTTCACAAAATCAGGCTGATTTGAGCGATATGTCATCGATATACCATATCGACAAATAGTCGATACCGATACTGATACCTATAGTGATATTACCTACCTTGTTTTCATCTTCAACCCAAAAATCGCACCAAAAATATCCATGACAACCGAAAGTCCTCTACAGCTATCAACCCCACCTTCCGCAAAGAGGATTGTGTCATCAGCATGTTGTGGAATGGGGATAGAGATCCCACCCCTTGAATAACCACCAAAGAAATCCCTTGAAATTGCCCTCTTCAAAATGACCATCATGGCATCAGAAATAAGGACAAAAAGGAGTGGGACTGTAGGACATCACTGGCGCACACCCCTCTAAAGCTGGAAGTATCCCCCCCTCGGCTGCCCATTCACAAGAACAACACATGAAGCGGTTGTGACGCACCTCTTCATCCAGGAGATCCACATGTTAGGAAAGCCACGTCTATATAAAGAGGCACATATAAATTGCCAGTCCACACAATCATACGCTTTCAAAAATTTAATCTTCCATAAAACGCCCTTCATCTTTCACATGCGCCAGTCCGCCACAATTTCAAATGCCATAACCACATTGTCCATGAGTTACCTGCTAGGTAAGATGGCACTCTGAGCCGAAGGAACAATCTTATTCACAACTCCTCTCATGTGATTGGTCATTAATTTAGCCACCACAAGATAGATCTCATTGGATAGTGCAGTAGGCATGTAATCCTCAATTTGTGTGGTCACGTCCTTGTACAGAAGCAAGAATATAAAAGATCAATTCAGACGATCAAAATCATGATTTCCGTCAACAAATTTATCCACCACATCTACCACTTCCTTTACAATGGTATCCCAGAACTCCTTGTAGAAGAGGATTGAGAACCCATCAGGGTTCTGACATCCATCCGAGTCCAGCTCAAAAACCGCATTACGCACCTCTAATAGCCCAAAATCCCTTAGCAACGACGCAGCATCCATCTCAGAGACCTGGTTGAGGACTGAACCCAATTACCACGATCCACTACAAGACTGTCACCTGCTCATTCCTTTGAAGTATTCAGTAACTGCCCTCGCCACCTCCCCCTCCCCATGGAACAATTGCCCTCCACCTCCACAAAATACATCATGTTTCTCCTTCTTCTACCATTTGCCACCACATGGAAGTATCTAGTTGTGCCCCCTTCAACCATTCAGGAGAGCATCCATGATCCACGTGCATCTTATTCGCCATTTGATAAAATATATTGAAAGGAATTTTGGAACAATCCTGAGCCGATCATAGTCCTATTACCTATATCAGAAGTGCATCCATGATCCATGTGAGTTACTAAAGCACAACCATCTCATTCACCATTGATATTGCACAACAAAAGCCATCCCGATCCAGTTTAGCGCATTTCTTAAATAAAAAATTCTCGATTTATCAGAAAATCAGGTCTTTAATTAATTCATGGGTTTTCAGTTTAATAGCTTTCTTTTTTACATTCAGGATCCTAAAATCAGGAAGATCTTGAGACAATTACGCAAAAGTCAACCTACTCATTAAAACCAAAATCCATGTATTATTGTCATCAGCTTCCAAAGCAACAATTACAATGCAAGAGATCAATTAGAGGCATCTGATATAATTGCTATTGAATCCAAAAAGGATGTATTACCAAGATTAAGAAGAGTTTCTCTCTCAACTGAGCATCCGGTGATACCAACTCATTATGAAGCCAAGGATCCGTGTGTTCTTATTTTTTTGAAAGAAAAAAGAGCTTGCACCGTATAGGTGAATGCCCAAAAACTTCACCATTTATCACCAAGAATTATGACAATCCTAGTACAAGCATGATGTAAATAAATTACATGCTCCAACCCCTACTCAACACCTCGACATGCGCCAATACATTCTCCACATAAAAACGCTCATTATTAAGGGTCACCCCATTCTAGGCTAGCCAGAGTGCCCAAATCACAGCAATATAAGCCACCCTTTCCCTATCTATACCAGTCCATTCGGCCCCAATGCAACCACAAAAACCAGTCATGCTATCATACCTCGCTCCTCTATTACAAAAGATACGCCAAACCACCACAGATCACTACACGTGAAAAAAAGATGCTCAATATCCTCCACTCCATCCATGCACCTCGGATCAGCCCCCTGGATGTAACGAGCAAATATGCCTTTTGCCATCAGCCTCCCTCTCCAAAACAGCTATATGAAACCTTCACCTGTGTGGGAATCGTTCAATTCCAAATCCTCCTGTAATCCGCCTCACAACCCCCAGGATCGAAGACTGTGGAGCCCCTCAAGGCCTCGTATACCTTCCCAACAGAGGTTCCATACCTCGAAGTCCAGCAATCACGTCCATCTGTGGTTCCAACTATGACCTCCATTTCAAACAACATATGAAAAAGCCCCTCCACTCGTTGCTCAGAAAGCTCCAATCTGAACGTAAGATGGAAAGTATGACCATCCCCTGCTTCTGCCACCGAGCAATCCGGATACTCAACCAATGCCTTCAAGCGCAGGTATCTAGCTCCCAAAACTCTCCTTCGTCACCCTGCAGATGCCCCTCCAGAAGAAAGAGGGTGTAGCCCCAAAGTCTACAGCACACAGGAAAGAAAGCCCTGGCTCATAAATCATCGTGATAAGATTGCATACCAAACTCTCACATACTCCCCAGATACGACAAACCCATTTACCCAGCAGTGCTTTGTTCATCTCCTCTAGGCTTCGTACACCCAGTCAAGATTTCTCCTTTGTACATGTCATCGTCCCCCAGTCAACCAGGATAAATCCATTGGACTGCCCCTTAAATAACCAGAAGAAACGCCTAATGATGCAATCATTCCCAAATTAACAGGGCAAATCAAATTGAATCAGAGGACAGATTTGGGGATTTTTCGAATTAGAGATTCCCGTCATTAATTAGTTAATTTTAAGTAGTTTGCTTATTTTATTTAAATAAATTAAGATTCTAATCTCGTCATTTTTTGTAGATAAAATTAGTTAAGAGTCGATTAGAGTCAATTAGGATCGGTTGGGATTTTATTTGAATTCGAATTTGATTCACTTTCTATTTTTGTAATTCCACCCCTCGTATATAAAGGGGTTGGTAGTCTATTGTAACAGACAGGTCATATTATATGAACATTGAGATTATCTCCGGTTTCTCTCTATTTCTCTCTTTCTCAACGTGATCTTCACAATTCTCATCCAAAAATCCCACGCGTTCGATGTGTTATTCTCCTCTCCCACCCTCTAATCTCTTCTCCACTGATAATTCCACCATCAAAATTTATCTTTCATCGTTGGAGATTTTCTGTTTGCATCATTTTGTGAAGGAAATGGCATTGGAAGGGCAAATATCGACTGTATCGATGATATATCGGTCACCTCTCGATACCGACATATCACTACATCACTATATCACGATATGGCTTACCCTGTGTGAACAGAGAAAATTCAGGGTTCGTCCTGTTCGGCCTATCGGTTCTAGAGATTGAGAGATGCTAATTATGGTTGAGGTCGTTGCAGGTGGATCTTCCAATTCGCTACCTTCATGTGCCACTTATTGCGGGTACGGTTCGTGCTGCTTATTGGCTAGATGTGGTTGAGAAATTGAAGCAGAAATTGGTGGGGTGGAATTCTATCTATCTAGGGGAGGTCGGCTTGTGCTATTGCATTCGATCCTCTCTGTGGTCCCGATTTCTCCTATCCTCAAGATTTGTGTCGGTTGGGATTAGGAGGAAGATGGAGGCCATTGTTAGGTGATGCAAACGGAAAATCTCCAACGGTGAAAGATAAATTTTGATGGTGGAATTATCGGTGGAGAAAAGAGAGGGCGGGAGAGGAGAATAACACGCCGAACGCGTGGGATTTCAAGATGAGAATCATGAAGATCACGTCGAGAGAGAGAAATAGAGAGAAACCAGAGATAATATCAATTTTCATATAATCTGACATGTCTATTACAATAGACTACAAACCTCTTTATATAGGAGGGGTGGAATTACAAAAATAGAAAGTGAATCAAATTCAAATTCAAATTCAAATAAAATCCCAACCGATCCTAATTAACTCTAATCGACTCTAATTGACTCTTAACTAATTTTATCTACAAAAAATGTTGAGATTACAATCTCAATTTATTTAAATAAAATAAGCAAACTACTTAAATTAACTAATTAAGGATGAGAATCTCTACTTCGAAAAATCCCTAAATCAATCCTCTGATTCAATTTGATTTGCCCTGCCAATTTGGGAATGATTGCATCACAAAATCAGGCTAATTTAGGTGATATGGCATTGATATAGCCTTGATATATCGACAATATATCGTATCGACAAGTAGCCGATACCGATACCTATACTGATATTTCCTACTTTGTTTTTATCTTCAATCCAAAAATCGCACCAAAAATATCCATGACCACCGAAATTCCTCTACATTTGTCAGCCCCACCTTCCGCAAAGAGGATTATGTCATCAGCATACTATAGAATGGGGATAGAGATCACACCCCTTGAATAACCACCAAAGAAATCCCCTGAAATTGCCCTCTTCACCATAACCATCATGGCAATGGAAACAAGGACAAAAAGGAGCAGGGTTAAGGGGTATCCCTGGCGCACATCCCTCTGAAGCTGGAAGTATCCCCCTTCAACTGCCCATTCAAAAGAACAGCACACGAAGCTGTTGTGATGCACATCTTCATCCAGTAGATCCACATGTTAGGAAAACCCCATCTATATGAAGAGGCATATAAATCGTCAGTCCACACAATCATACGCTTTTAAAAGGTTTACCTTCCATAGAACGCCCTTCATCTTTCACATGCGCCAATCCACCACAATTTCGAATGCCATAACCACATTGTCCATGAGCTACCCGCTAGGTAAGAAGGCACTCTAAACCGGAGAAACAATCTTATTCACCACCCCCCCTCATGCAATTGGTCATTAATTTAGCCACCACAAAATAGGGCCCATTAGATAGTACAATAGGCATGTAATCCTCAATTTTCGTGGCCACGTCCTTTTATAGAAGCAAGAATATAAAAGATCGATTGAGATGATCAAAATCATGATTTCAGTCAACAAATTTACCCATCACTTCCTTCGCAATGGTATCCCAGAACTCCTTGTAGAAGAGGATTTGGAACCCCTTAGGGCCTAGACATCCATCCGAGTCCAGCTCAAAAACCACCTTACGCACCTCTAATAGCCCAAAATCCCTTAGCAACGACGCAACATCCATCTTAGAGACCTGGTTGAGGACTGAACCCAACCCTCCCTACGGGATTGTCACCTGCTCATTCCTTTGAAGTATTCAGTAACCATCCTCGCCACCTCCCCCTCCCCATGGAACAATTGCCCTCCACCTCCACATAATGCATCATGTTTTTCCTTCTTCTACCATTTGCCACCGCATGAAAGTATCTCGTTGTGCCCCTTCAACCATTGAGGAGAGCATCCACGATCAACGTGCATCTTATTTGCCATTCGATAAAATATATTGAAAGGAATTTCGGAACACTCCTGAACCGATCATAGTCCTATTACCTATATCAGGAGTGCATCCATGATCCATGTGAGTTACTAAAGCACAGCCATTTCATTCACCATTGATATTGCACAACAAAAGCCGTCCTGATCCAGTTTAGTACATTTATTAAATCAAAAATTCTCGATGATAATGTTTGACGAATATTTATCAGAAAAACAGGTCTTTAATTAATTCATGGGCCTTCAGTTTAATAGCTTTCTTTTTTTACATTCACGAGCCTAAAATCAGGACGATCTTGAGACAATTACGTGAATGTCAACCTACTCATTCAAAACCAAAATCCATGTATTGTTGTCATCAGCTTCCAAAGCAACAATTACAACGTAAGAGATCAATTAGAGGCTTGCAATTGAACATTTCAGAATTATTTATCACTGTTGTTATTGCTTATTAGCACATTAAAATCAACCACTAAACAAAAACCAATAAAAATACATATAAACTAATGGATCAAAAAACTCACGTTTTCTTCATCAACGCCTTCTCCGCATACCGTTTCTTCGCAAACATCTTCCCCTTGATACCGAGCGCCTGCAATTCCACCACCATTTCGCGCCGTCACGGTCAGACACCGAATAACACCAGCAAAGGATCAAATTTGAAGCAAAGATCGCACCTTTTGGGCGTATTCCGACCGCTTGTGGACCTCGCGGGCCTCCTTCTTGCGCTTCCGCTCGAAATGGTCGTGGCGGTAGCCATGGCGCTTCCTGTGGAGCTCGATGTAGTCCCCCTGAGGCTGCAAGAGGCAAGAAGACAGCGGAGATTAAGATAGAGAGACGACTTGGATGGGATTGGGGAGAGGGGGAGGTACCAACCATGGCGACGATAGAGGTGAGGGAGTTCGGACAAAAACCCTAACCCCAACACAACGATAGGGGAAACAAACACGTGATAATGCTCCTTAGCTGATTTTCTATCATTAAAGCTAAGATGAAGAAAAATATTTTACTATACCGAAACTTCTTTCCAAATGTTACTGAAACTATGATTTTACTCTTTTTTTTCAATTTAGTTAGTAATATAAACAACAAAATGGAACTTATTATAATTTATAATAAGGAACTTATGCAAATGACTTAGATTAATTATTTCATTGACATTGTTTTTGCATCCGCGTAAGCTAATCGCGACAAATTGCTAATTTTCCTCGGACCTTGGACCAAGCGGAGGTCTGGATAGGTTCGAGTCGGGCTCAGCTTGTTCTCGTTCTCAAGTTGTTGCGCACGGTGGGGGCTCTGAAGGGATGAGAGGAGAGAGTCTCCATACCAAATAATAGTTAAGGAAAAGTTCACGACTAGATCTGACTGGAGTGAATTTGATCTAAGCAGACGCTTTATGATTGATATGCATGGGAACGTATATGTTTTTAAGAGGGAAAAATACACCATCTGAGAGGTGATGGAATCCTACTCCATGTTTATATAGCCCCACCAATATAATCAAAGATGTGGGACCAAACAAAACCCACACAAGACCATTCTTCAAACTCCCCCTTGAGTTAAGCTTGCAATGCTTAGGGGTGTTCAAATACATCTGGGTCAACGAGTATGCAGCTTGATCCGTTCATTTTGATCCTAAAATCACGGGTATCTACTTGAAAATGATGGGTCGGATACTCACTATATCATGACACGTGCCCCCATCCAAAATATACGTTTGGATTAACAAGTACCCACGGGTACCAGGTTAGAATCTTCCACTGCACAAATGATTCAAAAAAAGTGCAAATGATTGCATACAATTATTGATATATAAATATTATTTTTTATCTCTTTTATAAAAATAAAAGAGACTCCCCTCGAAGTGCTTCTGATTAGGAGTGCCCTGAGGTGCTTAGGGAAGATATTTGTCCTCAATTGCTACTTCCGCTAGAAGTACTGCCAGGAAAAGGATGATGAGGAGGGGCTCCTTTCCCTAGGTACGGCAGTCAGAGCTCATCGTCCCGTCCTTCGAGGCTTTACCGGACATTCCCATCAACATCCGATGCAATATGGGCGAGAGGATCTGATATCGCTCCGATGTTTAACGTATTTTATTCATTCTTCTTAGGACGATCGCATGTCTTAATTGAATGTGAATCATACGAGAAATACATGTTTAGCTACTTTTGGTTGTGTTTAGATTAATTCTGAACGGATCATGCAATGCTGATGTTCCTCGTATTGTCATAGTAGATGTCACCGTTGATGTCATAGAGAAGAACAAGAACAGAGAAGTATTTACCACATGTAAATTCTCCTTGATGTCCAACAATGAGCAGGACGATGAAATGTCCAATCCAGTGGAAGTTGCCACTCGCTAGCGTGCTGATGAATGGTATGATGTGCCAGTGCCACAGGAGCCGTGTATGGTATGCCTTCTAAGGGTCTGTTTGGTTGCAGGGTTGAACAAGGTTGGGTTGGGCAGGGGTACCCCTGTGAATAGTAAATTGTGAGGAGGAGAACCCTGTTTGGTTGCAGGGTCAACCTTGCAACCAAACGAGCCCTAAGTGCTACCAATCTCCAGTCCCAAACAATGGTTTCCAGATGCATGTGAGATGATGGAGATTGGAATGGAGGAAAAGGTTTTGTGCACCATAAAGATGGGAATTGGGTGGGGATGTCGAATTGGTTACAACCACAAGGAAGTGGGGGTGGAAGTTGAAATGTTGCCCTGGAAATTTATAAAATGACTGGAGCAACGAAAATAGAATTGATGACAATGTTTGCTAATGTTTGCTGCAGGAAAGGGGGAAATGGTAAACTTTTGAGGGGTTCCTTCCTAATTTTCTCATTTGGGAGGAGGGGGGCCATGGACCCTAATCGCCCCTCCCTACCTCCGCCCTCGATAGGGCAAGACACCACTACTCAACAATATTGGAGTATGAAATGCTCTACCCATCACTCCCCCTATCTCTCAAGCTTGTCGAAAACGACAAGTGGGAGAACAATGAAGGATCAACAAGAAATTATTTCTACTTCTTTTTTTAGTTCCCCCGCAAATTTTTTACTATGTTTTTTCTCAAACATTCATCTCTCTTTATTGTTTTTCAATCTCGTTTTTCCTTCACATTTTTTTCACCACAACCCCTCAAATTTTCATCTCCCTTTTTTACATACTTCAGTCACCAATATTTTTTTATACTGCATTTACTGTTTTATTTACCAACATAACTTTTTTTATATAAAATAAGGACTCCTATGAGTCCAAAAACTAGGGTTCCCAGCCTGTTGAATGAGATGAATGTGCTATGTGGGCGCACTATTGCATGAATCAGAATTCAATAGACATCTCCTTTTATATTATTTTCCACTCAAAAAAAGTTTCCATTCTTTTTTTTCTTCCTTTTTTCACTCCTTTTTTTTTCAAATCAGGTATTCCTCTTTCTCATTTTTTTATCAATAACTGTGGCCTTTTTTTTTACTTCAGCCAAGCTTTGATCCCTTAGGACCTGTTTGGTTGCAGGGTTGGGCAGGGTTGGGTTGAGCTGGGTTGGGATGGGTGAATAGTAATCTGTGAGGAGGAAGTACCCTTGTGAATAGTAACCAAGGTTGGGCCAACCTTGCCCAACCCTGTAACCAAACAGGCCCTTAAGCTCACGTGCTCCTTTTTTTAACGCAACATACTCTCTCCTTTTTTTTCAGCAGACAAGCCACTGATGGGCCTAAACCAAATGGCCCCGCTCTCTTTTGTTATAGCCCCACCAGTGTGACCAAGAATCACCACTCTAAGATGTGAAACTAAACACAACCCACACAAGACCACTCTTCAACCGTGCGGATCGGCAACGTATTGGTTGATGCATTCCTCCATGATATGGGAATAGGTCGGGGAGTTGCATAACTAGCTGAAAGTGAAGTCGGGGAGGGGACGTGCGTCCAAGGTGCCCTCTTCATGTGGAGAGGATGGAGCTAGTCGCTCGACGGGGTGGAGGGAGAGGATGTGGTGGAGGGGTTCATATGGAAGGGCACTGGCAAGGTCGTTACATGAGTGCACGACATGTGCGCCACATGTAAAGCCCAACTCGCGGATTGGCTAATAATAAGGCTTGTACGTGATAAACCCATATTATATATAAAGAGAGTGGATCCTCTGCGGTACTGCAACGACCTGCAGTAAATCGCTTGGAGGTCTTAGCCGCTCGAACAAGATCGAACGGTTCGCACGGTAAGAGCCCGCAGAAACCTAGATTTCGTGCGAACCGCTCAAGCCTCCTCACGGTTTACTGCAGATTCCTGCAGTACTCACTACAAGAAAGTGATCTAAGGCAACGAATAATTTAATATTCATTGTCATATATTCCGTAGTTAAATATATAACTACAAATATTATTCGGTGCTTACTTCTTTAAATTCGCAACGAATAACGGCATTCGTTGCTATATTCCTCGCAATAAACCATATAACAACGATTACTCGTTGTCGTTTTCTTCCAATCGTCGATAAATTTAGCAACGATTAGTGTGAATTTTAACAAATAATTCAACGAAAAAATCGTTGTTATATGAATCTTCAACAACGAATATGATATTCGTTGCTAATTACAAGTACAAAAGATGATTTGACAATGAATAATATTCGTATATCGTTAACATCAGAAGATATGGCAACGAATATTCAAATTATTCGTTGCCTTAGGTCCAATTTCTTAAAGTGGCCGTAGAGGATCGGCTCGCATCATATGATATCATGTGTATAAAGTCGGAAACGACAAATTCTATGATTCGATTAGTCGCTATATATTTAATCATCTAAACGGAACAACATTTAATCGTGTGTGCATAGTACGTATTTTATCTTAACGTGTACTGTATTGTACATCTTGCAACGAATGTATGAGTATATTCGTTGTCGTACATTTACCTGCGAAAGTTATGGCAAATGGATATCTTCGTCCTACGCTAATTTTGTCGTTGTTGTTGCTGCATGTGAAGTGTTATTATCGACTATGTATGACATGTGACTTAAGGATGTAAAAGTATATCTGAAACATATTCGTACCTGTGTATTTCAGCTCACATGATCTTCAAATATCTGATGTAATTTCCAGTAGCTTGATTACATCGGAAATATATTATCTGAGTAAAACACATATTATCTTCTTCCACAAAAAGTACATAATGTCATTTACATATACCATAATTACGTTTGCTTAACTTATCATTAATGCAATAATATGATCACCGTAGGTTCAATCCATAAGCTCCTACGTACGCTCCATTGCAGGTCGGTTACCTCGATCGGCGAGTATCTAGATCTAGATCGTGTTCTTAAATGGTATACATCGTCTCTTATCCTTGCAGCCAATTGCTTCATGTACAACATTATCCCATCTCAGAGTTAACTTGATGAGATCGAGAAACTAAAACCCATATCGCAGACTATTACGAGAAGGGCACCCTCATCCTTTCACAAAGAAGATTGGCATCTCTTCTCAAGCCGGGAATCATCTTTAGATAACATTATATGATAATAGTTGCGTCCTTGATGTAACTCCTTAGACCAACTACTTCAAATTAGCCTATAATATTTAATTCTTTAAAACATATTTCCAGTTATGTCACCATGACTAAATTATTCATAGACTACATGAACTTTGTAGTACGGTTCTCAACCATCATCGCTCCTTCTCGAGGCATGTGGATTGTTGATCTTGGTCAACCGTCTGATACGTGTTCCAATATTTCGATCGTAGTCAATTAATCCAGCCAGTTCATGAAGATACCACGTCATAGGAAGCAAAAATGATGGTCTTGAGGTGCTTGAAGTCTATTACATGCGAAAATGTTCTAATCACATGCCCTAGGTCTCTAGATGTTTACCTTACTTTGATGAATGTTATATGAATTACCATGATGATAGAAAATCCACGACTGATTTATGTACCTACACCAAAGGCTTGAAGCAAGCTCTCATCATTCTTCCAACATTTAGTTTGAATATAGGACAACAGCCAAAGGCCCAAAGCTATTATTGACTTGATGTGGATCTAATCCATGCACAAAGATATTCATCTTCCATATCCCAATTATATTATAATAAAATACTATTTTACACTTGTCCCCCCTCTAAGATTCTACGATTACGGTTACACCCCTACCTTTTTTGCAATATCACTTGGTCCCAATCTCCTTGCATTGTTAACCAAACCATGAGTTAAACGATCCAAAGTGTTGTTAATGAAAATGATCTTTTACACTTTTGCCTTGTTGAGATTCTACAATTACAATTATACTCCTATCTTTTTGCAATACCACTTGAGTCCTTGCCCTATTAGGCTATTAACATGTATGCCCCTCAAAGGGCACAAGCGCAAATCTTCTTACAATTATGCCCCTCTGTCATCATCTTCTTGTTGGCAACGCAACCTTCGTCTCCTCTACCCTGAGCTCATCCTGAGCTTGCAATCCCTTCATTTTCGCCACCCCAAGCACGCTACTCCTTCCCAAGCCCACCACCGCATACATAGGATAACAAAAACAACAAAAGCTTGAAGTTCAACAAGTAGTTATGGTGGTTAGGGCTAATTGCGATGAGTGGGCTAAGTAACGAGGAGGAGGCTAGGGGCGACTTGTTGGAGAGGTGGTTGAGGGGTAGAGGGGCATGAGAGGGGGGCGATAGAGATGGGGACGAGTAGTGAGTTGGGGGCCAAGATTGAATGAAGGGAGGAATGGTCAAGAGGCAGAAAGTGAGGGACTGATGGGGTTGGTGGCAGCTCGGAGGAGAGGATTGAGGGCAGGATCTAAGGTGGAGTGAAGGTTGTTGAGTTCGAAGGGGGCTGGGCATGTGGGGCAAACAAGGCTAAGGCGACGAGGATATTTGGGCAAGAGGGGTTGGGGAGGATCATGAGATGATATATTATATTAAGAGAAAAGTTATACAGATCTATTTCTAACATATGCCCTCCGAGGTATCTCTGAACCTTCACCCTTGACATCCCTCTCCATTTATAAAAGGAATGTGTATCAAATTAAGAATAAAATTCTATATCATTACTTCAAGTAATGCCAAACAATATTCATAACTCCCCCCAATTTCCACAACATTTTGGAATGGCGATCGAAAAGCAGAGCAAATGCATGGAAAATAAATACCAATAAATTGTTGCTAACAGTAATAATAAAATACAGCAATAATAAATTATGCAATATGGGGAAAATAAAAGGAATATCATGCAGGCTACAGCATCTCCCAGAACACACAATCCACCTTACTGACCGCGGTCGCAACCAATGCCTCAAGAATCGATTTCCCTGAAACGGGTCCATAAGTTGGTTCCTAGGCTGTTCTTTACAAGAACCCGTAAGTTGGCTCCTGTTCAGGAATGTGATCTATCTACAGGATCAGAGGGGGGATTCTGTATTTCAATCTTTTCGTTATTGCCTTGGAATCAAGAATACGAGATGGCGTGCTACCATCCCCACTTCTTCATATATTGCCTTGATTCTAGACCAAGAATATACAAAAATTGTTGGGCAGCAGTGTTCTATCTACAAGGAATCCGACTGCGCTTCGAGAACTTCTGTAAGTTGTCAGACACCGCTTCAGTCAAGCTGTGGTCCTCGAATCCAAGTTCCGCTCCGATCCTAATAAAACAGAACAACATTCAGCAAATTCTTTTGTGGATGTGTACAATTGTGTGTGTGCGCACGCATGCATGTTGCGATGGTTTATATGCACAGCTATGGGGCACCATCAGTTCCATTTCATTTCAAAATGGACCACATACAATGGCCGATGTGTTGTGCAAGGTAAGCTGTTGTTTCCATAAGGTTTGTTTCGGGGTTTTCAAAAAAATTGCACAGGTTGAACAGTTATCCGTTCCATTGTGTTCGCTTTCCGTCCAGTTTTCGACTAGTTATGTCCAAAATGGTCCCCTTCAGGAAAATGTAGCAGATGCTTACTTTGGATCAAGGACCATCTTCTGTATTTCTCGGATAGCCCAACTTGAAGCGTAAAGGGGCATCTTCCCAACCTGCAGCTTAAAACTGGAAATTGTCAGGACAATTATATTGATGGTCAGAAAACAGTAAAACTTCATCAATCCATTGCCATCAACCTCCAGTGTCTGAAGTTTGGCCGCATGGTCCTTCGGAAGATGGCGGATCTCTTGGGCTACAAGCATCGATTCTGATAAGCTCTCGGGTGATAGAAAATCAAAGGCTAGATGGACAGATGACTGCAAGACAGAACCAAGTGTTAACAGTTATGATGTTTTTGGGAAAGATAAATGTTAAAAAAAACAACAGCACCATATACTAATGTCAAGAACGAGTCATATTTAAGCAATTAAATGAGATCAACAAATGAGTCCCAGAGAAATTTAGAAATATTGAAATATTGGAGGTTGATGTAAGAACTGGAAAATTCCATAATGTAATGATGTAGCCGTGATTAGTCTACAATGTTTGCTTCAGCATATAGTTTTTTTTACATTACAAAAAGCATTCACCATTACTACTGACTCCTTTTGCAGAAAGAAAAAAAAATGACTGAATCTAGGAAGCTGGATGTTTAGCTTCCTCGCATAGCTTACTTTTAGATTCCTCTGCTGATAAGCACATCCAGCTGGGATGAAAACAGCTTCACCAACATGCTGTTCGAATGTCCATGGCTCTATTCCTGATATAAATATCGTAACCAATATAACAAAATAGTAAAGAGCAAACTTATGTTAATGGTATAATGTAAAATGTATGGGATAATGTAAAATGTAAACCACATGATTCACATCCACAAAAAGAACAAATATAAATAAAACCATGTCAAGATCTGGAGGGGAGAAACAAGGGGTTGTTAGAGTTATCTCTCTCTCTCTCCAACATCTGCAATACTAGTTATATTATACCCCTTCATTATTGCAATATACATTGTGCACCTACATTCTTGCACCGTTATCACTTGCGCCACTTGGATTCGTTGCCGCTCATTCACCTCCCAAACGAGCGTTAACTTTTAGACACAAGGGCAATTAGAAAAAACCTTAGGGTACACATGTTAACTTACATGCACAAGCCTCATTGTTATGAAAAGGAATGTAGACGTGAAATTTCTCCCTTCTTCCCTATCTTCTTCTTTCATACTCAAACCCCATTTCCCCAGGCCTTGTACTCCCCCCCATAGCCCTGTCCACCTCCGTCCCGACCTCCTGTGCCACCCCAGCTCCGCCACCCCGACCTCCTCTTCCATAAGTTCCTCCACTCTGACCTCCTCCTCCCCAACCCTCCACCCCGACCCCCTCCTCTGCCCTGACCCTTCCTCCCCGAACTCTTCTGAATCTCCTAGGTAGCATGTAAATGATCTCTCCCTTCTCTACCATTGATATCTGACCGACAATGCTAGTGCGCCTCCACAAAAGAACTCCACTCCGTACCATCAGACTCCTCCAGCATCCAAACCTATCACTGTTCCAATCATTATCCACCTCCGAAAAATCCACCCCACAAGCCCACAAATGCACCACAGATCGATTCGTGTCCACCCTCTTTGAAGACCCTCTTCCTCCTCCCAAGAGGAAGCATCATAAAAGAATGTACCACAACGGAGGACGTGCTCGAGATCTTCAAGAACAACACCATACTGGAATCCAGCTTTATTACAGTTGTCAGTAAGCGCCTACTGCTCCTCTGCCAGCATCCTGAGAACTCCCTCAAGCCCAAGCTAGAATTCCTCTACCCTTTGGGCTATATAGGGACCATCGTCAGTGAAATTTTCGCCATGAACCCGGGGATCGTAGTGAGCGATTTGGAGAGGAAAATCATTCCTTCTGTTAATTCCCTTAAGGAGTTTGTTCCTAATGCTTTTTTTATCTTACAATTGATATACTTGTGCGATGGCCGGTGTATCACGTCAAAGCTCCTCCCTAACTTTGATATGCTTAATAGCTCGGCATGTCTAGGTATGCTATGCTTAAACTTCTCATCCGCCGTTCAAGGGTGTTTTTCTTACAACAGCGTTGCTTAATTTGATCCTTAAAACAAGGAAACACATGTGTTTTCATATGAACAAGGACATGTTTGTTGAAGCAATTGGTGTATTCAATTTGGTACTGGGGGTGAAGCTGCTTACAAGGATAAAAGGGTGTTTGAATGATGAGAAAATAGATGTGATAAAAACCATGAAGAATCATTCACTCAGCTTTTTATGTTCTCTGAATGGAGCAAACAAGTTTGATGTCCAGTCATGCTCCACAGTGAAAAGTTGAAGTTTCCTCTTTTAAAGTGTGAGGAAAAGCTCCATGACAATGAATTTGAGAAGAACACACTTATTGTTGGTAATTTACAAATCATAGAAGAAATTGTGGAATCTCTTATAAGGAGAAAGCGTCAACACGAATCAGGATTGAGGGTCGCTCCTACATTCCTAAAAATTTAAATTGAAGGGGTACAAAAGCGATAAGTCACTCCTTAACCACACCTTTGGGTTGAATAAACTAAGAAATGATTTATCGCATTGGCAGCTAAAATAATGAAAGGGCACAGGTGATTACGCTGCAAGAAAATAGGGACACAATTGATATTGCAAAAAAGGGAAGGATATAACTGATATTGCGGAATTTAAGAGGATCATAACTATAAAAACAAAAAACAAACTCAAATACATAAAAAACACATATAGAAACATGCAAATATGTTTATGAAAGAACATTTGCACACGTTCTGACCTAATTCCTCCTTCACTTTCTGCTTCTGATCTTTATGCAAGAAAAATGCACGATCATATAGTGGATATGTAACCTGAAAATATAGCAAGATAAAACAGCCTTCATAACTATGGCAAGAACGAATGTCGTACAATTAGTGAGCAAAGATAAGTGCTCCAGAGTAATGACAAAAAAATCCTTCGAGCTGGTAAAGCTCTCAACCAGCACACTTTGTTCAAACTAAATAAACAAGTTGCACATGCTTCTCCATGTTGTCCATGACATAAATGCACTTAGGTCAAGGAAAAAGGCTAAAGCTCTGAGTTCAATTATAGTAGCTCGAAGGGTGGTATTGAGGGATAAATGCACGGGGGTCTTTTTTCTAAAAGACGATAGATTACACTGGAGTTTAGTGGTCATCCATGAGTTTTATTCCATATAACAAACGCTAGGGGATTAAAATTTTTGATGACTTGAATCCATGTTTAAAAGAGAACTGAGCCTAACAACTTGTCCGATTTTGTGACAAGCAGACCCAAAGCAGCAAACAGAATGCTACAAT
This sequence comes from Ottelia alismoides, assembly GCA_037367405.1. NCBI lineage: Eukaryota > Viridiplantae > Streptophyta > Magnoliopsida > Alismatales > Hydrocharitaceae > Ottelia > Ottelia alismoides. The sequence goes on along the minus strand of JAZKJV010001341.1, from coordinate 397,274 downwards.
CCAACAGCTTTCATATGCTTTATGGAAGTTGAACTATTTCTAGCCTCCCCCGATGAGATCCTGGAGTCCTTGCAAAAATTAGCGTCACTAACAATGCCTACAATAGGCAGTATGGCTAATTTTCTACATTTTCAGCTGACCTTATTTTTCCGCTTATAGTTTCAAGAGTTATTGCAATTTGAATACCTGGTTCAGTGGAACATTAGAACACCAAAATTCTGATGGTTGCATTTTTAGATACTCGTTCAACTTTGGGACATCCTGGCGTCGAAAAACATCCCATATCGATCCAGCATCACCCCTTTCAATATAATAATCATCAGCACTCGCATTACCATCCTTGAAGCCATCATATTCATCTGTTGGCAAATTATGTGAACGGCATGATCCATTGCTTTCAGAGACTCTATCAAACGCTTGGTTCTGTGTATGAATATCTGATTTTGCCGAGTGCATCAATACATAGACCTAGCAAAAGCGCAGAAGTTACAATAAAACATCTATGTCGAAGAGAAATTTAGCAAAAGTGTAAAAAAACATACATTTTTCTTCATTTGAATTTTATATTTTTCTTCCTCTGGGATCTTTGTAATTCTTCCAACTACTGTCCTATGAGAAGGGTTGGAACTTCATTGCATAAAAATAAAGTTTCATTTTCAACATGGAATCAAAGTCACAATCCTTGATCAATGTTTGGTAATCACTTGTGCCTTTCCTTCTCCACCTTTATATCCTCGTTGCCAATGTCTCATCACTGGACCATCACAAGCTGACAGCCCTCGGTTTCCCTCACACGGGCAACCTCCCATAATGCTGGTACCACCTGCGGCCCAGCAGACTCAACAGCAAGGCACCACCACCACCCAGAAGCTTGCTAGTTCCTACCACATATCAGCCACAAATGCTCAGGCCAAACCCCCTTGTCGTCCGACAGCCATTGCCACCATGCAGCCACTACCGACACTCAGGCCAACCGCCTTGCTGCCCAACAGCCATTGCCACTTCACAGCCACCACCACTTGGTTTTCCAACAGTCATTGCCACTTCACACCCACCACCATTAGGGCCTCCTTTCCACACATCAGCCTTCCGAGGCATAATGGCCATTGTTGACCCATGACCACCGCCAATGCGGTGGAGCAAATCATTTCCCTCAGGATGTCCCCAAATCATGGCTTCTCGAATCTCGAGAAGTTTTAGATGATCCCCCATCCCCTTCTACCATGATATTCTGAGCCTCTAGAGGCATATACTCGGGGGCGGAACCATGAATTTTATCTTGGGGGGGGGGGGGGGGGGGGGGGGGAGGTATAAGTAGAAAAATGAAAAAAATGTATTTTCAAATGATACTTTTTAGGTAGAGTTGACAATTTCAAATGTGATTTTTAAAATTTATAAATTTACCATTTAAATGTTATTTGATTTGTCAATAAGATATAGAGGATCTTTCCGATGGTGATATTTTAATAGTTTAGTTAGAAAATTCCATATTTAAAAGGAAACAACAAAATTTATTTCATTTATAAAGAGAATTAGAAATAATGGGAAAGATAAATGAGTCACAATATCATTTTATAGCAAATCATACTTATAATGCTAATATATTTAAACTGAATAGAAATATTTTTTTAACAAAGAAAGGATGGAATTAATTTGTTAAACAAAAGAAATGATGGAGAGAGATGAAGTCAGTATAGCTAATTTTTCTAACAAAAATTGGAAGGATGGGGTTCGAACACTGGTTCATTAATTGGAAGAAACAACACTTTACCAATAAGGCAGTAAGCATTTAGTGATAATATTTGACACTATTTACTCTATATTTATATTTTGAGCAGGGGCCATATCAAAATTTAACATTATATAAGTGAAATGTAATAATTGAGGGGCCATGGCCCCCCAAGCTATATGCTAGTTCCGCCCCTGCATATACTCTGGCCCTGGAGGCACTATGCTTCAGCCCTCCATCGTGACGTCATGCACCCCATGAAGTGTCCTATCGTGGTTCAAAATGAGGTAAGTCGCTTGCTTTTCCCTTTCTTCTGCAACTCATTTTAATGTGAATCATTTACCTTCATTTCACCATGTCAACTTCCTCTGCTACATCTTCTACCATGTTTACTACTTGAGACCAAGCCTTGGTCTCCTCCGCCTCTCATATAATTCAAGGTACCACAATCGAACAGATTAGTGTCTAGAATTATACTCTATGGTCTCGGACATCCCAGATTTGGTGAGAGATAAGCAGAGGTTATACATCATGGACGGGAATGTTATTTTTACACCTATTGATGCAGGCTATCAGAGATGGAAGTAAGACAACTATGTGATCATGAACATGAACTAGCTTATGAATGACATTGAGCAAAGGAATGTTGCCAATCATATTTGCAACCACATTGCCTAGGACATCTAGACAAATCTGGAGAAGAAATATTCACATAAATCCAAACACCAGAGTTGTTGAAATATATTATGTGAACTAGTCCACCATTCAGAATAGCATAACCTTGGTAGACTACTATATTGATATGGAATCAATCCCCTTTTGGGAACTTGTGTAGTGGAATACATCAATATATGAAAAGAAAGCCATAGTCCTCTTCGTATTCAGAAGCACAGGTTAGGATTTACACCATAGACAATGAAAATACATATGCCCACAAAGGGACAGTTCTTACTCTAATACCTTCCTCAAGCTGGAGTATATATCCTTCATGCTTCCTTTAAAAAAAAGATGCCCTTCATTCTCAGCTTGTCATAGCAACACACTCGAGTAAAGATCTTAAAAACACCTAGGTGAATATGCTTGCAGCTGACCTGCATATAAGACAAATAGAAATCCGGAGAGGACCGCTCTACATGAGGTAACATATGATGCATGGCAGTTGTCTTATAGTCCGTTGACTCTGTCTCTCATCATATGGTATGTGAAAATCTGTAAGCAATGAATGACCCAACTACATCTTGGTGACAACTTGGGTTATCTTCATGTACTCGCTCTGTACTCACGCAAGATATCACTACTTGTTTCTTGCTCCTCTAGGGGAGCACGCTGTCCTTGAGTATAGTGTCGTAAAAGACAAAATTCTGCATTAACTTATACTGGTCACTAAATAAAAACAAACGGTATTCGAACGACAATTCGTTTATACATTTTTTAAACTATTTTAAACATAAAACTTGACTATTTTCTTGTTGACGAAGCTGAACTGGGAGCAAATGGTTGGTCTTACAAGTTTACCAACACTGATAGAAGGAGCCGATTCCTATTACTTAACATGTTGTACTCATTGATGTGCGAGTTACATAGCAAGGCCCTTCTCAAGCCATCTCTGACCCTCCACCAGAGAATTGAGTGGATGCTCCTTTACCCATAAGAGGGTATGTTGACGATGATCAACCTATTACATTTAAGCAGTTATATAAACCTAACTCTAGAACCAAATTCTCATTATATTTAAGTTGATAGATCAAACAGTAACTTTCTCTTAGGCTCTAATAAGTACCCCGTGAAGCATTAGTTGGAGCCTTTACAAGATGTATGTTGGAAGCGTGTTATATATGACAAGACAATGCTCTTCTTTCGAGAGAGACGTGAGATCTTATCCAATATCACATCAATACAACCACGGTTGCATATCAACGGTTGTAGACCATTATTAATCATCTTGATGGGACAAAGGACCGCTTAACTGAGTGTCATGTATGAGTTGACTACTCAGAGATCTCATGTGTCTTTGTACATGAATTTGTAATGTAAGTGTATTCAATGTAACTTCCCATTTTTGCTTCAACCCTGGCCTTGAGAATCATGTGCCTTGGATCATTCGATCGCTTAAATGACACCTGACACAAAACACCTCTTCAAAGGTAAAACAAAGTCTTGAGACATTGCCTCACATAGATACCTAGATAAGTACCAGGAGCACCTTTGACATCATTGCTCATAAGAACAGTAATGACATCCAAATTTCAAAACCCATGACATGACTCTTGAAAAATAAAATATATTATGAAGTTATATATCTCCCGATAAGAACACCTAGATATATAGTGCCAGTCCATTCAAAAAATAATTGTCTTTGATGCAAGAAAGAATGTGTGGAGAAAGATCAAAGAACGCAATGAACTCTCTTATTCAAGAGGTCTAGGAGTTCTTATATAGACCAAAATCCTAAAACACTCGTAAATGAGAAATTACGACCCAGGGGTTACAACTAAATAAAATAAAAATAAAGTTGTCTCTAACACTCTCCCTCAAGTTGGAGCATATTTGCCGATCATGCACAACTTGGAGATTATCCACGATAGACATTTCTTTGGCATCCCCTTCGTGAAAAAACCAGCAAGCTAAAAACTGACGGGGATGTGTGGAGTAATGATCTTCCCTCCTCGTACAACATCACAAACAAAGTGGCAGTCAATCTCAGTGTGCTTGATCCGCTCATGGAAAACAAGGTTTGTAACAATGTATAGAGCGGACTTCTGATCACAATACAAAGAAACGGGAGTAATGACAACAATACCAAGTTCCTGTAGGAAATAGAGTAAATCTCATGAGTAGCTTGAGCTATTGCCATGTATTCTGCCTCTGCACATAATATGGAGACTACAGACTGCTTCTTGCTTTGCCAAGTGACAAGATTTCAACCAACCATCATAGCATATCATGAAGTGGAACGATGATCCTCAGCTGAACTAACATAATCCACATCATCATCATAAGCAGATACACTAGTGTGGCCATTGATCCCATAAAGAGGCTTTACCCTGGTGATTCCTTCAAGTAGCATGGAATCAAAAGAACATTCTGCTATGTCGGTAAAATGATTTTTCCATATATAGGTCTGCTCTGCTCACGGCATAAGATATATCCGACCTAGAGACAGTAAGGTAAAGCGGTTTTCCAAATAGGCATATGTATTGTGTAGTGTCTTCAATTGCAAGATCGGCTGAAGTAGAGTGCTTCCTTGAGTCTGCAGGGATGCCAGAGGACTTGCATCCAAGTTCCAACCTCAGTTAGGATGTCCAAGCAATACTTTCTTTGTGAGAGGTGAAGTCCCTCTGTAGTACATATTACTTCTATGCCAAGGAAGTAGTAGAGTTGGCCAAGGTCCTTCATGATGAAGACCTTCTGAAGGAAAGCCTTGCTCTCTAATATACATTCATCAATCAAATTTGACAACCATATCATCAACGTAAACTACAAATATGACAGTATGAGTGGACACTAATCTGACAAAAATAAAGTAATCAGAAGGTGTTCTCTGGAAGCCATGTGTGTTGATCTCAGTAGTGAGTCTATCAAACCATGCCTGAGGGCTCTGCTTTAGACATAGATGGTCTTACGAAGTCAGCACATACACTCCCCTCGACTTCATAACTTTGAGGCAACATCATGTAAACCTCCTCAAAATCTACATAGCGGAAAGCATTCTTTGCATCAAGCAGAAGTATAGGTTATCCCCTATTAGCAGACACTGAAAGGATAGTACGAATAGAGTCCATCATTGCCACTAGGGAGAAGGTCTCAAAGTAGTCAATCCTATATATCTGTGTAAATCCTTTGGCAACTAGCTGTGCCTTCAATCTGCCAATGGACCCATCATGCGATTGTTTAATCGTAAAGACCCATATGCAAGACACTAGTCGAATTCCCATGGGACACAATACAAGGTCTCATATTCCCTTTGATGTAAGAGCATCCATTTCTTCATCCATTGCTTGTCTCCAGCCATGATCCTGTAAAGCATTGTGATGATCTGTGGGGGAAAATTCATGAGAGCATTTGCGTATCTCTTGTCAAAGCATGATAAGCCAGCAGTAGAAGTGAAATGAGACATAGGGTGGAAAGTGCATTGCCTCTTTGTTCAAAGTAGAGCTATGAGAAGCTTTCGAAGAGCATCCGAAGTAGCAGTGGTGCACTTGAAGATAGTATCTCATCCTGTAGAATAGGAACATACAAAGGCACAAAAGCAGGCACAAATTGCCTTGGTGTTCGTAGTTTGGAGGAAATGAACAAAGCGTTGCTTGGCAGGTGGGTCGCTCGCATTTGGGGAGACTGTGACAACATTGTGTGCAACCTTGTTCAAATGATATATGAGCCAGGGCTTTCTTTCCCTAGCCCTAGGGGCATCGGTTATGCACCCTCCTTATTCTGGAGGGGGTCTGCAATGTGGCGCAAGAGATGCGTGATTTTATGAGAACGGTGGCTGGTGATGCCATCTGTTTTCAGTTCAGGACAGATAATTGGAGTAATGGGGAAATTTAGATGTAAGGTTTCCAAGGTTAAAGGTGCTTGCAAAGAAGCCAAGTTGTCCGTTGGCAAAGATTTGGGATGGGCATTCTTTCTTTCCACAATTCAGGTCTGAGCTCTCTGAGCAGCGAGTGGTGGTGCTCATGGCCATGTTATCGTGTCCATACAGAGTACGAACCAGACAAGTCCCCATATTCCATAATGCACAAGAGAAAATGGCACTTTACGATGAGGCTTAGCACGTGCAAGAAAGGTAGCTCGATGATGTTTCTTGAATTGACATGCCTCGCACTCGAAGGGCTTCAGCATAGAAAGTTCAGGGAACATCATGGAGATGGTCTTGTCAGAAGGATGTCCAAGGCAAAGATGCTAAAGTAAAGGACCGTCGGAGATTAGACGCAATGCCAACAAAACTGGAATCGGAAGGAATGTCAAGATAGAAGAGGTCATTCTTCGCATGTCCCCCACAAAAAATCTATTTCGTTTTGATGTCTTGAAAATAAAACAAACTCATTAATTACAACCGGACAATTAAGCTTAGCATATAGCTATGAACAGATAATAAGGTAAGAGGAAAAGTCGAGGTACAATGGACTCTATTTAATCAGAGCTTGGAGGAGAACTCTACAGTTTGACCAGTAATGATGGAGGAGAATTGGCCCCACTAGCAACCCAAACCATCTTCGCATAAGTGGAGGGTTAAGTGAATGTAAGTAAACTATCTTTTCCCGTCAAATTCATAGACGCCCATGAGTCAATAATCCATGTAGAGCCAGAAGCATAAACATAGAAGGCTATGGTACCTGAGGTTGTAGCCAAACTAGCAATAGGAGCAGTGGTCGTACCGTCACCAATGGAGGAGCTGGAGTTTTCTAGAAGTTGTCTCGGGCAGGAGGATTATGAAGCACTAAAAGGTGCTGGTGGTCCACCATAATGTTGTTCAAGCGAGTCATTTGTAGTGTCATAAGATGTATCATAGGAGGCTATCTCATAGACAATGTTGGGATTGGACTGGATGCCAAACTTTGCCCAGAAACGTATTGATGGGTGGTTCAGTGCCCACAATGGATGCACATTGTATACTGAGAAGTAAAATCACGACCACGACCGTGGCAAAAATTATGTCTACATCCTGAGTTACGTCCACGACCACAACCAAAGTCATGGCATTGACCTCCTCAGAAGCTCCATCATCCTTTGTTCCTGGATGATGCATAGTGAGCAGAATTCTCTGCATATGGTAAGGCAAAAGGACGTTCAACAGATGTCTCAAGAACCTGCAGACAACCAAAGATGATCCCAACTGATGGCAGGGTATCAGCTGCCAGAAATTGATCCTTCATAGCTTTATATTGTGGATATAGTCACAAAAGTAATTGGTAGACCTCCATTGAGATTGCTCTCCCACCAATTTGTCACACCACGCTGGCTAAAAAACACAAGCTCCTCAAAAAGGTCAATCAGAAGCTTATAGTACTCGACAAGACTAGAATCCTCCTAAGTATCATCTGTCAGAAATTGGTTCTTCATAGCTTTTATATTGTTGATGTAGTCTAGAAAGGAATTGGTAGACATACCATTGAGATTGTCTCCCATCAGTTTGTCGCAACGGACTGGCTAAAAAATCACAAGCTCCTCAAAAAGGTAAGTCAGAAGCTTGTAATACTCGACAAGACTAGAATCCTCCCAAGTAGCAAAACATACCCACGTACAAATGCATTAGTCGAGACATGGTTGTCTTCTGAGAGTAAGTTCACTCCATAGTCTCCCATATCACCTTTGTAGAGTCTTTATAGAGAAGATTTATCACAATATTTAGATCGATGATATTGGTCATCCAAGTTATAACCTGGAAAATGCTCTGTATACCAGGTGTCATACTCCTTATCCGTCTCTGTGAGCGGATCCTTAGTGAGGATATGATTCTTGCGCTGACCACCGATGAACACCTTGAATGATCAAGACCAAAGCACATGATTTTCCGTGCTCTTTTATTTGATAGAGGTGACATGTACCATCATAGAAGAAGTCGAGTACAAAGTTTGGTCTCAGAGGATGCCACTGTAGTCATGAAGGTCGAAAAAAGGTGACCTAGAAGAAGATTTTGTTTCAAACAAGCATATGGGCGACCCAAATCATCATTTCAGCCCCATTCAGGCTTCTGAAGCAGCAAACCGTGGCTGTGATGCCACAAATCAGACTTGGCAGATGTTGTGGTGCAGCCCAACGATGTTAGTGGGGGCTAAGGAGTAGCCTTGGGACCCTGTGATGCAGCCCAGCAGTGCTGATGGGGGCTAAGGAGACCTAGCGGAGCCTTTTGAAAGCTTGGCGGAGGCTGATGGCTCCTATCAGGGGCCACTGGAGTCCTAGTGGATGCTGATGGAGGCCTGGTAGAGAACTTGAAACCCCAATCAGAGGTAAAGGCCCTCAAGCAGAAGCCTTGTGGAGGCAAAGGACGTCAAATCGAGGCCTTACGGAGGTGATGGTGGCCTCGATTGTGGTGCGACAACCTAGGCAGAGGCTTTTGGAGCCTCGACGGCACTGCATGATGGCACTGGAGGCCCTGGCTGTCGTCGGAAGAGGCTCAGACAGAGCTTTAGTCGCTGGAGCCTCCAACGAAGAAGCCTAGGATACCTTACATGGGACTCTAGTCGCTGGAAGGGGCCACGCAAGGGTTACGGAGAGGGAGAGAGACGAGGGCTGGTGGTATCGGCGAGATTTGGGTCAGAACACCAGTCTATGACTGCTGGTCTGAAACCATGTAGAGAAAGATGATAGAATGTAATGAGTTATCTTATTCAAGAGGTCTAGGGATTCTTATATAGATCGAAACCATAGAGCATTCATAAATGGGAAATTATATAAAAAGGACCCTAAGAAATTACAACTAAATAGAATAAAAAATAAAGGCATCCATCTCTAACAGAAGCAGTGCTAATAATAAGCAAGGTTGCAAGAAAATGATTTAATTATTAGACTGATAAAAAAAGGATGTGCAAAAGCGAAACTTGAATGGATGCTAGAGTCGATTTAATAAGATATCTTTCTTGAAGTCGATAAAAATCCAGTTTGCTCTGTAATGAAGTGGCCTAACTTTAATTTTGTTTTCAATTAATGAACTAGATGATACCATGTTTAATTCAAAAGTGTCTATGATTGAGTAGCTTAGAAACAAGCAAAACTACCACTTGTTAGGATCCAATGTTGAAAAGAAAAAATTTCAAGCCACCAAGATGAAGAGAAAACACTCAATATGTGTACTGAACATCAACTCATTTTACCGTGTCACTGATATTAACATTAAGATCCATCACAGAATCACCTTCACCTAGTTCTTCTTGGGTACCATACGCAATATAAAGATGAGGCCCACCATCGATCTGCACAATATCATGGGGTAGTTTTGCAGCAAGATTTAAGAGACCCCATTTGGAGTGAACGAATTCCAAGAGAGGTAATTCATTAAGAACTTCAGGTCTTTGGCACAGCAGAAATTCTTCCAAGGCACCGGAAGAAGGCCATGCCTTCAATTTTAACATCTTCAGCATGCCATCACCAAGGACACTCCTCTCTGAATATCCTCTGATGAAATCATCCAATTCAATTTCAACCTGTCACATCGAGAGGAGCATGATCAACTTAACATTTTTTTGCAAATTTTGGACCCCACCACTAATCTCTAAGGGTTATCCTTTGGCTAAAAAACACTTTAACAAATCAAAAGGTATATATATACACATTGGAGGGATTTACATACCCATACCTCTATAATCTTTATAATTACACCATGACCCTTACACTCTTTGCAATTAATCATGACCCATGTAAACTTGTTGACTCTGGTAAGTTAACTTTCATCCATAGCACCACTAATCAAAAAAACTTTTGAAAAAAAAATGCCCATCAAAACATGTTAGATCTACAAAGGATCCACTCCGTCATTCTTCAACCTCTTCCTCTTTCTACTCCGTTTGAACGCACTACCACCACGCTTGGTCAGCTCTGACCAGCTCGTCTTCATTCCCCCCATGAACGAAAAGGAGGATGGCTCCTTTAGCTTTTTGCTAAAGTTGACGAGTTTGCACCAACAGTGGAGAGCTGGAGGAGAATGGAGCTCCAAAGGAAGTAACGGGAGGGTTTTTGATGCTCCAATGATCACCAAAGTTCGGTCATCTGCGTGTAGAAATTATTTGTATGCTTATAGATTGAGAATTTGATCATGTGAAGTCCGTCGGCTCTCATCAGATATTGCAGAATTGAATTCGATTCGTGGTCATGTAAATTGTATCATTCACATGTGTGTGTATGTTTACAAGAAACAAATAGATAAGAATGACGACTTACATTTCATACAGCTAGACCTGATTGGAATTCAGTGCGTATCTGAATAGGCTGAAGAGCTCTTCAGATTGTTCTAGACAATGTGTGTTGGAAATTTAATGGATATGTCCCAAGTTATTAGCCCCCAGAAATGTGGTATCCCTTCAAAGCATGTTATATTTACAAAGGATTCACGCCACCATTCCTCTTTCTACTCCAAAAACCCACCACCACACGAGTTGGTCACCCCTGCAAGCTCATCTTCCTTTCCCCATGAACAAAAAGGAAGATTATGTTTGTTCATACAGGATGGCTCCTTGAGTTATTTACTAAAGTTGATGAGTTCAGGTCCACTGGAGGAGAATGAAGTTCTTGCAAGGATGAGATTGGGAAAATGACAAGAATGTGACGCAAGGAAGGATGAGATTGGGAAAATGACAAGAATGTGACGCAAGGATCTTTGCTGCTCTAATGATCGTCAAAGGGTGTTAATCGAATAGAATACATTCTCAGGATGGTTCATTTTTGTTTTGAATCCAAACTCGAATCAAGTTTCAGATAAAATTGCTAATTTGAATCGAGACTCAATTCACTGAGTTTCGAATATTCAAATTCAGCTAATTTAATTTCAAAATTAAAATATTGAATAATCTTTAAAATCTTATATAGCGTATTTTTTATTAAGAATGTTATAATTTTAAGATTTTATTTTTAATATTATGTAAATTACTAGGACAAGTTAAAAAATCAAATAACCAAAGAAGATACCCAACATATGTTATATTATATAAAAATACCTAATTTTTACAATTATTGTATGTATGTTGCGGTCTAAATTTACTTTTTTATGATGAAAGAAGTATTTTTTGAAAAATATTTCCGATGAAAGAAATATATAAATTGGCGTAAAAAAAGAAATATATAAATAATATATGATTATACGAGGCTTGTCAGCAAAATAGACATTTATTGAAGAAAAACTTGAACACATTATGGTTATTATTGTATGTTGAAGCAAGATAAAACCAAACTCCTATTGAAAATTAATACAAGCTGAACTTATTATTTGAAAACAAAAATGAGAACAACAAATAACGTAGCAAGATAAAAGCTCTCCATGCATCGTGATGATCATCGGCATCTAAAAACTAAAGTCGTGAATCACAAGTAATTTACAATATACAAAGGAACAACTTATATAATGGTGAAAAGAACTTGTCAGTATTGTAAATATCGGTCGTCTAGCCCAATTAATCGAGTCGATGGAGTGGTCGACCGACTATTGAATAATCGATCAATAGTTGATGGGCCGACTACTCGACACCATAGTTGTTGATGCAGCATGATAGCAATTTTTATGAACATTTATTTTATTTATTCTATTTAGCAGTTGTTTTGTTTATTTAATTTTATTTAATTCCCATGTAAAAGGCTCATTATAAAAGGTCTTTTTTTATCCTTTCCTTTGATTTCTTCCTTCCCTAATTGTAGGGATTTGTTGCTTATTTTGAGGAGGAATAGCCCCTATAAAGGCCCCCCTTTGTAATTGAATCATTTAAGTTGAATTGAATATTTTTTCTTCCAACCCTAACTGTAGCATCCGGTTTCCAATCAAACCTGAAGTCGTCCGATTTTTGGTCTAATGAACCCAAAAACGTTGTCGGTCAATACTAAACAACCTAAAACGACCAATTAGTAGTGAATCAAAAGTCGTGCGGACGAAATTGACCAAAAATCGGTCCCTTCGTAATGCGTGCCGTGAAAAGCCGTGACGCAAATTCAGAAACCGCGAAACGAACCGAACCGTCATTTGATCTGATTCGATGAAAGAAGATCAACAGAATTGACCGTTCGTCAATCGGAGGTCAATTGATATTTTAAATTCACAAAATTTAAATGCAAACCAAAATTTGCATCTCCAAAAGTTCGGGCTTGCAAACCAAATCGGAAGTATATCAATATTATACTCATATTGATCGTCGTTTAGAGACGATCAAAAAGAGATATTGCACATCGAAATCAGACACTCTATGCGCGAATACGGTCAACTTTTGTATATCAAGTAAAAAGGTGATTTAAATATATATATATATTATAATTTTGCTAACAGCAGACTCCATGATAGTCGTATGAGTTGTCTTATGTTGTTTCTCTTCTCTTCACACGTAGAGTTCTTTTATTCCAGATGGCAACAAGTAATTACATGTGTCAACCATTAATCCTCTCTTCATCTTTATATATATTAAAGCCCAAGAGAACCTATTCTTTCCATTTCTCTCGAAATTTCCATCAACGGAGCTCTCCTCTCCAACCTTCTTCCTGCAAGTTGTTGCCGTCATCCTAAGAGTTGCTGCCCCATAGGAGATGAAACTACTAGGAACAATAGATTAGGCTATCTCCAATTAATCAGGAAAGGCAGCAGGAGCCCCAGCCCCCTGGTGCTTCAGACTTTCTTTTTTTGATGAAGCAGCAAATACCATTCTCATCACCTGAACTGCAGCTGGAGCTGCATGCAAGTGATCTATTTTTTTGAAATCTAGAATAAAAAGGTACATTCCTATCCTATTCTTTTGCTGCCATGCACGTGATTCTTCCATTTCTCTTCCTCTTCACTTTCAAAAGCTGATTCTATTCTAATTCTTTTCATCTTTAAAAGAAATAGTGGGCTTTAAATATAACGTATTGCTGGTGGATTGGGAGAGATTGGTTGTGGGGGGAGCTATTGCTCTTTGCTCCTGGGAATCAGCCTTTGCATGCTACAGTTTGGGGCCTAATTGGCATCTCAAAATTTAGGGATTTTTAATGTACAAGCCATTCCTCTACTTGTTGCCATACATGGTGTTTAACCATTCCTGATTATCTAATCAAAGCTTTTCTTGAGAAATATAGGATATGCCCTTTGGAATTATTTCAGTTTCTCTTTGTTTGTTTTCCTCTGCCTTGAATATTCTATCCGTACTTCATTGGTTGTGCTTAATAAACACTGTTTGCACACAAAGCATCATGATATAAAAAGGCAACCCTCCGTATAAAGATGGAGTGGATTTGTTATGAGATCATTAGACATCAAAGTTGTCACGGCTACAATAGAATAAATAAAGAAAATTTGTTCGAAGTGATTTGGATAATTGTCAAGAAGGACATCCAGTCAACATGATGGAAATATTCATAGCTTTTGGAGATTTTTGGATTATAAAGCCTATCTGATTCATGTGTGAAAAAAAAATGAGGTGAAAGAGTCTTTAGTAGTGATGCAATCATGGAAAAGTGGTGAAATATAGCGTTCTGGTTGTAGTATGATTAAGACATTGTTTACACCTCAAATATCTATACTAATCTCCTTTCACTAAATCTAGAAGATATGTTTGGGGGTAAATTGTTGGAATTATCAAATGTAATTGGAATGAATTAAGATGATTTATCAAAAGGCACGAATTATCAAAAGACTATATTTCAAGGGAAAACGACCTTCACTGTAAAGACTATCTTTATCCATTCATAGAGGTAACATTTCGTTGATCGGACTGATTATAATAACCTATGGAAGAAAAACCTTCATTCAACTTATTATCAAAAGCAATATAGGAACAATCATTTCATCTCTTATGCCATTCAAATATACAATCATCAGCTACTAGTATACCCTTAACATCTTCCTTAAATCAATGTTTATTTGTTGAATCTATTGTGTTAGATATAACAATACCACCCCAAGGACGAGGTCATGATTGACAATCTTTGGAAGGATCCATTCGTTAAAATACATCATTCTCATATATTCAGAAAGAAAAAGAGTAGACGCAAGTAAAAATTGTTGGTGACATGATAATTATGTTGGCCGGTTATGGTGACCTTTACACCTGATCGAGCGAGAGCGCGGTGACTCTCAACTGGGCGGAAGATAGGAAGCCCAGATAGGGCAGCGGCCGCCAAGTGCGCGGGTCTAGGATCCCAGTCCCATTTCGGTTTTTACGCGAGCTCGCAGTGTTTTTACGCCTCGTTGGGATCCAGACTTTAGACCAGTTCCGCTGACCCTGTTTTAGGATGCCCAGGCGGGGGATCCTGGTTTTTCAGCTTTACGTACGAGCTCGGTTGCCCGTACTAGTCGGGCTGTTTTTCTAGAGCGACTTTTCTAGGGAGTCACTCTCACCCGTCTCAGTGGCGTAGTTGGAGAATAGACCTATCCCTCTATTGGACCGCGCTTCCAATTAGAGGGCGAGACGGAAGAGCCATTTGTAGGCTTCTTCACCGCTTGAGTTACTTCGCCAACAGACACGGCGATTCTACATCTATATCATCCATATATGCATCTACACCATCTGGATTATATCTGAAACATTGGAATTAAGAGTTGAGAAGTTACGATCAAAAGTTAGGGTTAGTAGGAAATGACCATTCTCTCTACCCAATAATTTAAATAAATTAATAGATCTTTCCAAATCATAACTTTTCCATTATCACTCAACAACGTGATCTATGAATAGATGTGTACTTACACTCAGATACTCATGACTACTCAAGTACTATAAAATATGTCACATGTGGGAAATGCTGGGGTATGGGACAAACAATTGAGATGCTTACAAGTAGCCTGAAAAACCTTCTTCATTGCAAAGTAGAAATAAAGTTTAATTTGAGTTGTTCTCGCCTCTCTACTTGCTTTCTTTTGTAAATAATAAATGTCTGTTATTTTATATAAGTTTTTGGGAGGTACCAGCAACCGCTGACGCCTTTTCTTTCCTAACCTGTTTGGCAGGCAAACAGCCTGCAGCTCAGTAGCTATACATGCTTCCTGGAGACCGAGTTTATACCCGTCGGTATGAATTACTTTGTCTCAGTTTTTGTCCAGATAATGATGTAAATGTTATCTCTTTTGTATCACATTTTGGGATATATGTTGTAACATGGAATATGCTTGTACATGTTGTAAATATTAATGAAAAGAATTTTGGTGCCATATTGTCTCTTTTACTTGTGGTCAAATATTGAGAATGAATGTCATAGAAAAAAAAAATTTCCCTGTATTTTTGCGACTTGTGCGATTAAACATGAATGATATCTTGCGAATTGCGCGTAAACGGGTACCCGGATCCTGAGGGGTTCACAGTTTGGTATCAGAGCAGAGGTACCCCGATACGCACGTTCGCGGTATTACAATTCCGATCGCATTAAGTTCTCGAATAGCGACAGTCTACCGACTTGTCGGGAGTTCGAGAAGGGAAATATGACATTCATATTCAATAACCACAGATGTCACCAATTCCATTAATTTTCATCTTATATCCCAAGAAGAGAAAATCATTTATGATAAATATCTGTCTAGGGCATCCTTATGACTAATTATGGTTCTCATGCAGAGCCATGGCATCTCGACCAGGTCAGGATACTTCTGATCAGCTGGCACGCATACTGAGCGCACTTACCGATCTTCAGCAGCAGCAGGCTGCTATGAGAGGCCAACAGGAGCAGATATTGGCCCAGCAGACTGAGATTGCCGACATGCAGACGGACATGGAGATGAGATTTGAGGACCTGTCAGATTTCACGTACTATCCATCCCAGGATGGGATACGACAGGACCAACACCAGTCCGTTGAGGTGGAGCAGCCTCATCCTGACGATCCACTAGAGGACATTCCAGAGCATGGAGCTGAGGAGGATGCAGACTTAGACAGGGAGCAGGACCCTGTTGACCTTGCTGACGAGGATGCACACGAGTACGCAGCCATTCACAGGCATAAGTCAGTCTTCACTTCTTATCAGCGGGCCAACATACCCTTGTTCGAGGGCACAGGTCCACCAGACGACGCTGAGCAGTGGCTGAAGAGAGTAATGAAGGTGCTCAGGGCGATTCAGGCGCCACGAAACACGTGGCTATCTTTCATAGAGTATTCACTGATAGACTTCGCCGAGCGATGGTGGGAGGCCGTAGTGTCCGAGTTAGGCCGAGAGCCTACTTGGAACGATTTTGCGACGAGGTTCAGAGCCCACTTCTTTTCTGCGAAGTGGAAGGAATCCCAGCGCCGACTGTTTGCAGAGCTTCGTCAGGGACAGATGACAGCCAGGGATTATTTTATCAGATATACAGAGTTGTCACGACATACACGAGCGGCTGGCGCATTTCCAGAAGAGAATCTGGAAAAGTTCATTGGTGGCATGCGAGAGGAAGTACAGGAGAAGTTGGCTGGACTACACATCACTTCTATCTCCGAGGCTACCGATGCTGCGGAGAAGTTCGAGGACATCAGAGGGAGACGTTACGAGAGCTCGTCTGGAGCACCGCCTAGACCGCGGCGATATTTTGGGCCGATACGTCGACCATTTCAGCAGCAGAGGTCAGCCAGACGGTTCCGATCTACAGGTTCGACATTCTCTGGCAGTGCTCGCTCTTCTCCATCGACTACTCTAGGAGGAGCACTTGCCGGACGAGGTACAGAATCCGCTCGACCATCTGGGTCGCAGCGAGCAGATAGACCACCTGCAGGACCAGCTCGGAGCACGGACACAGCTACTCCCTCTACTCGACCAGTCCGATGCTACCGATGTCACGAGTGGGGACATTACCGAGCACAGTGCCCACAGGCTTCTGGCGAGCCTCAGCCACAGCCTTCACAGTCACAGCCCCAGACACAGCGTTCAGGGAGTTTCCGTGGCAGGAACTCCAACTTTAGGCGACAGCAGCCGAGGCAGATGCAGAGTGTGGCAGGCTCCAGTGCCGCACCAGCTAGACAGGGGCAGATACATGCAGTTACTAAGGAGCAGGCACGTTCAGCCGCTACTGTAGTGAAAGGTATGGTCTCAGTCTTGGGCCGACCTTTCCATGTTTTATTTGATTCCGGCGCGACACACTCTTTCCTTGCTTCGAGGTTGCTTGTTTCTTTAGATAGAGTTGCAGAGACGCTATCGTCTCCATATCACATCCGAGGGCCAGGTGGCCAGTTATTTGTCATATCTCTGATAGTCAGGCACTTGCCCGTACTGATTGGCGGTTACGAGATGATCGCAGACTGTCTACTCCTACAGCTTGATGAGTTCGACTTGATTTTAGGCATGGATTGGCTATCCACTCATCATGCACTTGTTGATTGCTTTAGGAAGACGGTTGTCTTCAGGATTCCAGATCTACCCGAGTTCACGTTTGAGGGTACTACACATGACTCCACCATGGAGTACATTTCAGTATTGCGAGCCCAGCGACTTGTTGATCAGGGTTGCGATTCATATCTTGCTTTTGTTCGGGAGGTGTCTGATCAGGAGCCGATGATACAGGACATCCGAGTAGTCTCAGAATACCCTGACGTATTTCCTGATGAGCTACCAGGGCTACCTCCTGAGAGGGAGATTGAGTTCGAGATCACATTGTTGCCAGATACACAGCCGATCTCGATGGCACCATATCGCATGGCACCAGCCGAGTTGAGGGAGCTGAAGGTGCAGTTGCAGGAGTTGCTTGACTTGGGATTCGTGAGGCCGAGCACTTCACCTTGGGGTGCTCCGGTTCTATTTGTCAAGAAGAAGGATAGATCCATGAGACTATACATCGATTACAGGCAGCTGAACAAGAGAACGGTGAAAAACCGTTATCCCTTGCCGCGCATTGATGATTTGTTCGACCAACTCCAGGGATCTTCGGTTTTCTCGAAGATCGATCTTCGCTCAGGCTACCATCAGCTGAGGATTCGCGAGTCGGACATTCCGAAGACAGCCTTCAGGACTCGCTATGGACACTACGAGTTTGTGGTGATGCCGTTTGGGCTCACCAATGCACCTGCGGCTTTCATGGATATGATGAACCGTATCTTTCGTCCATACTTGGACAAGTTTGTAGTGGTGTTCATCGATGATGTGCTCATCTATTCACGGAATGAAGGGGATCATGCTAATAATCTGCGGACCGTCTTAGATACATTACGGGAGCACAAGCTATATGCCAAGTTGAGCAAGTGCGAGTTCTGGTTATCCCAGGTCTCGTTTCTCGGGCATATCATTTCTGGGGCAGGTATCGCGGTTGATCCTGCGAAGATAGATGCAGTTATGTCTTGGGAGCAGCCCAAGACAGTCACTCAGATTCGGAGTTTCCTCGGATTAGCGGGCTATTACAGACGCTTTGTCAGCGGATTTTCACGCATCGTCCGTCCATTGACACGATTGACGCAGAAGGGAGTTCCATTCATTTGGGACGATTCATGTGAGCAGGCCTTCCAGACACTGAAGGAGAGATTGACTACAGCGCCTATTCTTGCTCTTCCTTCAGGCACTCAGGACTATGCAGTTTACACAGATGCATCTGGAGAAGGTCTAGGAGCAGTGTTGATGCAGAGAGGACAGGTGATTGCTTACGCATCACGACAGTTGAGACCGCACGAACGGAACTACCCCACACATGACTTGGAGTTGGCGGCAGTTGTCTTCGCCTTGAAGATCTGGCGTCACTATCTATATGGGGTGAATTTCGAGATTTTCACCGACCACAAAAGTCTGAAGTACATTTTTGATCAGAAGGAGCTGAACATGAGGCAGCGCAGATGGCTCGAGTTGTTGAAGGATTATGATTGCACGATCTCTTACCATTCCGGTAAGGGAAACGTGGTGGCTGATGCACTTAGCAGGAGAGCGCATGCTGATGGTACGGCGAACTGGCTATACACGTGGGATACACTTGCAGCTTTGAGTGATTGGCATCCTCAGGAGAGCGCATCCATTTCTACCGCCGTACCTCCACGATACAGCAGTCTGTGGGATCGTATTGTAGAAGGCCAGAAGACTGATCCTTGGATTCATGATAGATACATGCGCGCCGTCAAGGACGAATTTGATGACTTTGTTGTGATGGAGTCTATTTTATGGAAGGCAGGACGGGTCGTTGTACCCAATGACGAGCAGCTTCGCAGAGACATTCTGGATGAGGCACACAGTTCACGGTTATCTATCCATCCAGGCAGTACGAAGATGTACCGTGATCTGCGTCGACATTTCTGGTGGGATGGGATGAAGCGCGATGTGGCACTACATGTTAGCAGATGCATGACCTGTCAGATGGTCAAGGCCGAGCACAGGAGACCGCCAGGATTACTGCAGTCTCTCCCCATTCCCGAGTGGAAATGGGAGAGCATTTCTATGGATTTTGTCACAGGATTGCCGAAGACGCCAGGTGGCCATGATTCTATATGGGTCGTTGTTGATAGGTTGACCAAGTCAGCCCATTTCATACCTGTCCACACGACTTATACTCCATCTAGGTTGGCCAAGCTCTATGTGCAGAACATTATCAGGCTGCATGGTATACCACGAGAGGTGGTGTCTGACAGGGATTCGAGATTTACATCTCACTATTGGCATCAGTTCATGTCAGCACTACAGACAGAGCTAAAGATGAGTTCTGCTTATCATCCGCAGACAGACGGACAGAGTGAGCGCACCATTCAGACACTTGAGGATCTACTTCGCGCATGCACTTTGGAGTGGAAAGGGTCCTGGAAGGACCATTTGCCTTTGGTGGAATTCACGTACAACAACAGCTATCACTCCAGTATTGGCATGGCACCATTCGAGGCCCTATACGGGCGGAGATGCCTCACACCTCTCAGTTGGCGTGAGGTAGGTGATCATGCTTTATATTCCGTGGATCTCTTGGAGGAGACTGCGAGAGCTGTTGATCTTGTGAGGCGGAGGCTTCTGACGGCACAAAGCCGCCAGAAGAGCTATGCGGATCGTCGGAGGAGAGACTTAGAGTTCCAGGTAATCTAATTATTTCTTCTTCATCTATGACATATATATATATATGTCCAAATTACTCTCATATTAATGACACTCCTATCGATTATAGGTTGGAGATTGGGTATTTTTGCGAGTATCTCCCATGAAAGGAGTGCAGAGATTCGGTGTTCGTGGCAAGTTGGCGCCGCGATATGTGGGTCCATTTGAGATTCTGGCTAGAGTGGGGAAAGTGGCATACCGAGTAGCCCTTCCTCCACATCTTTCAGCTATTCATGATGTTTTCCACATATCCAATCTGAGGAAATATGTCCATGACCCTCGCCACATTATCAGTTACGAGAATCTCGATGTAGAGCCGGATCTGACTTATGAGGAGAAGCCAGTTCAGATACTTGACCGTGCCGTGAAGAAGCTTCGCAGCAAAGAGATTTCATTGGTCAAGGTTTTGTGGCACCGACACGGCATCAAGGAAGCGACATGGGAGACTGAAGCCGACATGCGGGCACGATATCCGCAGCTATTCTGATGTAATCGTCAAAACAAGCTTTTGTAATTAGACACATTATAAATATATGGCTTGTTTTCCCTTTGAGGTTTTTATGGACATATGAAATTCAAACAAGTCACCGAATAGCCTTAACTCGAGTCTCGAGGACGAGACTCCCTTTGAGGTTTTTATATTTGTAGCATCTGATTTCCAATCAAACCTGAAGTCGTCCGATTTTTGGTCTAATGAACCCAAAAACGTTGTCGGTCAATACTAAACAACCTAAAACGACCAATTAGTAGTGAATCAAAAGTCGTTCGGACGAAATCGACCAAAAATCGGTCCCTTCGTAATGCGTGCCGTGAAAAGCCGTGACGCAAATTCAGAAACCGCGAAACGAACCGAAACCGTCATTTGATCCGATTCGATGAAAGAAGATCAACAGAATTGACCGTTCGTCAATCGGAGGTCAATTGATATTTTAAATTCACAAAATTTAAATGCAAACCAAAATTTGCATCTCCAAAAGTTCGGGCTTGCAAACCAAATCGGAAGTATATCAATATTATACTCATATTGATCGTCGTTTAGAGACGATCAAAAAGAGATATTGCACATCGAAATCAGACACTCTATGCGCGAATACGGTCAACTTTTGTATATCAAGTAAAAAGGTGATTTAAATATATATATATATTATAATTTTGCTAACAGCAGACTCCATGATAGTCGTATGAGTTGTCTTATGTTGTTTCTCTTCTCTTCACACGTAGAGTTCTTTTATTCCAGATGGCAACAAGTAATTACATGTGTCAACCATTAATCCTCTCTTCATCTTTATATATATTAAAGCCCAAGAGAACCTATTCTTTCCATTTCTCTCGAAATTTCCATCAACGGAGCTCTCCTCTCCAACCTTCTTCCTGCAAGTTGTTGCCGTCATCCTAAGAGTTGCTGCCCCATAGGAGATGAAACTACTAGGAACAATAGATTAGGCTATCTCCAATTAATCAGGAAAGGCAGCAGGAGCCCCAGCCCCCTGGTGCTTCAGACTTTCTTTTTTTGATGAAGCAGCAAATACCATTCTCATCACCTGAACTGCAGCTGGAGCTGCATGCAAGTGATCTATTTTTTTGAAATCTAGAATAAAAAGGTACATTCCTATCCTATTCTTTTGCTGCCATGCACGTGATTCTTCCATTTCTCTTCCTCTTCACTTTCAAAAGCTGATTCTATTCTAATTCTTTTCATCTTTAAAAGAAATAGTGGGCTTTAAATATAACGTATTGCTGGTGGATTGGGAGAGATTGGTTGTGGGGGGAGCTATTGCTCTTTGCTCCTGGGAATCAGCCTTTGCATGCTACAGTTTGGGGCCTAATTGGCATCTCAAAATTTAGGGATTTTTAATGTACAAGCCATTCCTCTACTTGCTGCCATACATGGTGTTTAACCATTCCTGATTATCTAATCAAAGCTTTTCTTGAGAAATATAGGATATGCCCTTTGGAATTATTTCAGTTTCTCTTTGTTTGTTTTCCTCTGCCTTGAATATTCTATCCGTACTTCATTGGTTGTGCTTAATAAACACTGTTTGCACACAAAGCATCATGATATAAAAAGGCAACCCTCCGTATAAAGATGGAGTGGATTTGTTATGAGATCATTAGACATCAAAGTTGTCACGGCTACAATAGAATAAATAAAGAAAATTTGTTCGAAGTGATTTGGATAATTGTCAAGAAGGACATCCAGTCAACATGATGGAAATATTCATAGCTTTTGGAGATTTTTGGATTATAAAGCCTATCTGATTCATGTGTGAAAAAAAAATGAGGTGAAAGAGTCTTTAGTAGTGATGCAATCATGGAAAAGTGGTGAAATATAGCGTTCTGGTTGTAGTATGATTAAGACATTGTTTACACCTCAAATATCTATACTAATCTCCTTTCACTAAATCTAGAAGATATGTTTGGGGGTAAATTGTTGGAATTATCAAATGTAATTGGAATGAATTAAGATGATTTATCAAAAGGCACGAATTATCAAAAGACTATATTTCAAGGGAAAACGACCTTCACTGTAAAGACTATCTTTATCCATTCATAGAGGTAACATTTCGTTGATCGGACTGATTATAATAACCTATGGAAGAAAAACCTTCATTCAACTTATTATCAAAAGCAATATAGGAACAATCATTTCATCTCTTATGCCATTCAAATATACAATCATCAGCTACTAGTATACCCTTAACATCTTCCTTAAATCAATGTTTATTTGTTGAATCTATTGTGTTAGATATAACAATACCACCCCAAGGACGAGGTCATGATTGACAATCTTTGGAAGGATCCATTCGTTAAAATACATCATTCTCATATATTCAGAAAGAAAAAGAGTAGACGCAAGTAAAAATTGTTGGTGACATGATAATTATGTTGGCCGGTTATGGTGACCTTTACACCTGATCGAGCGAGAGCGCGGTGACTCTCAACTGGGCGGAAGATAGGAAGCCCAGATAGGGCAGCGGCCGCCAAGTGCGCGGGTCTAGGATCCCAGTCCCATTTCGGTTTTTACGCGAGCTCGCAGTATTTTTACGCCTCGTTGGGATCCAGACTTTAGACCAGTTCCGCTGACCCTGTTTTAGGATGCCCAGGCGGGGGATCCTGGTTTTTCAGCTTTACGTACGAGCTCGGTTGCCCGTACTAGTCGGGCTGTTTTTCTAGAGCGACTTTTCTAGGGAGTCACTCTCACCCGTCTCAGTGGCGTAGTTGGAGAATAGACCTATCCCTCTATTGGACCGCGCTTCCAATTAGAGGGCGAGACGGAAGAGCCATTTGTAGGCTTCTTCACCGCTTGAGTTACTTCGCCAACAGACACGGCGATTCTACATCTATATCATCCATATATGCATCTACACCATCTGGATTATATCTGAAACATTGGAATTAAGAGTTGAGAAGTTACGATCAAAAGTTAGGGTTAGTAGGAAATGACCAATCTCTCTACCCAATAATTTAAATAAATTAATAGATCTTTCCAAATCATAACTTTTCCATTATCACTCAACAACGTGATCTATGAATAGATGTGTGCTTACACTCAGATACTCATGACTACTCAAGTACTATAAAATATGTCACATGTGGGAAATGCTGGGGTATGGGACAAACAATTGAGATGCTTACAAGTAGCCTGAAAAACCTTCTTCATTGCAAAGTAGAAATAAAGTTTAATTTGAGTTGTTCTCGCCTCTCTACTTGCTTTCTTTTGTAAATAATAAATGCCTGTTATTTTATATAAGTTTTTGGGAGGTACCAGCAACCGCTGACGCCTTTTCTTTCCTAACCTGTTTGGCAGGCAAACAGCCTGCAGCTCAGTAGCTATACATGCTTCCTGGAGACCGAGTTTATACCCGTCGGTATGAGTTACTTTGTCTCAGTTTTTGTCCAGATAATGATGTAAATGTTATCTCTTTTGTATCACATTTTGGGATATATGTTGTAACATGGAATATGCTTGTACATGTTGTAAATATTAATGAAAAGAATTTTGGTGCCATATTGTCTCTTTTACTTGTGGTCAGATATTGAGAATGAATGTCATAGAAAAAAAAATTTCCTGTATTTTTGCGACTTGTGCGATTAAACATGAATGATATCTTGCGAATTGCGCGTAAA